>JAAAWM010008946.1:0-18111 GCA_036873465.1 Thinopyrum obtusiflorum
AACACCATACCCTCTGGCATTTTCCATGTAGACTGTATTTTACGCACAAAATCGCTAAGTTTTTTGCAACGCCATTGTCCGTGGCGTTTGCACATCTAACCTAAACGCTATTGCATCTGGCATTTAGCAAAAAGGTCAGATCATGTTGATGTTTCCAGCAGGGGTCATTTTTGCCTCAACTTTCGGTGAAAGGTCAGATTAGGCATTTTGCACCAAGAATGTCACTGCTGAGTCCACTGTCCACACCCTCCAGAGGACGGTGCCTGCCATGATCTTCCTCTCCAGTGGACATTGTAAGGAGGAGGCGACCCTAAACCTGAACGCCATGAATAAGCTTTTATTTTTTGCAGACACTTCTGGATTTAAGCTTCATAAATCCATGTAAAACAAATTTTAAGGAATTGCTCGATTGACAACACGAACCCCGGCTATAGGCCAACCCTTGGCTTCCTTTTTCTCAACCAAACAACCTCCGGGCAAATAATTGATTTTTTGTACCTTGGTCTCGCCGAGCTCTCGTGAAAACCAAAATATTGTCACCTAGTGTCTGTTAGAATTATTAGGTGATCAAATGGTCAAAGCATTAATTACCATAAGTTAAATTGGACCCAATAATTAGTTTCGGGATTAATACCAATTAAATGGCATTTAACAAATTAGGCCCGTGATTGGGGGGCTGAATTATGTTGACATGGTAAGGTCCCACGGTCAAAGGCGACACATTATATGTAAGGGGGCAGACATACGCACGGAGGAGTCCACCCATAAGTTTACATGCCTCCCGAAAAATACTCCAAACCAATCTGGAGGTGTCGCTAATTGACGTGAAGATCCTTCCCTTACTTTGACGAGGTGTCGGAGTTGTGATCGACTACACTGCTCAAATTCTTCATCAACTTTGAACCCTACTTCCTCTACCAAGATGGCATCTCCACAAGGAGCTATGATTCTGCTGCACTTAAACTCCGCATGAGATCAAAACGTGTTCATGTGAATTAAACAAGATCCCAATAGCAATTGCATAATCTCAATATTTAAATCTAACAGTGTCAACACTATTCAGGTGAGTCAATTTTTCACATGTTCGAATTGGCCGGCTGCATGTCTACCCGAGTCAATTCTGGAGGCTAACAGTAAACTTATTGTTTGTTTGCATCTGAGGATGCAAAGGCTGTGAGGTTTTGACATTACTTTAAAAAGAGAAAACTTTTCACTAATGGGAAGTGCGAACTCCCAGTGGGGGGTCGACGAGATTAGCTATTTGTTTCGTGTTATACATATTTCATAGTTTTGACCTCTTAGTTTAAAAGCAAAATAGCTAGTAATACGAATTAGGACTAAGATGATTCTAAATAGAAAATTTTCAATCATTTCAATTTATTAATTGTAGGGGATAGGGGGGGGGGGGGGGGGGGGGGGGGGGGGGGGGGGGGGGGGGGGGGGGGGGGGGGGGGGGGGGGGGGGGGGGGGGGGGGGGGGGGGGGGGGGGGGGGGGGGGGGGGGGGGGGGGGGGGGGGGGGGGGGGGGGGGGGGGGGGGGGGGGGGGGGGGGGGGGGGGGGGGGGGGGGGGGGGGGGGGGGGGGGGGGGGGGGGGGGGGGGGGGGGGGGGGGGGGGGGGGGGGGGGGGGGGGGGGGGGGGGGGGGGGGGGGGGGGGGGGGGGGGGGGGGGGGGGGGGGGGGGGGGGGGGGGGGGGGGGGGGGGGGGGGGGGGGGGGGGGGGGGGGGGGGGGGGGGGGGGGGGGGGGGGGGGGGGGGGGGGGGGGGGGGGGGGGGGGGGGGGGGGGGGGGGGGGGGGGGGGGGGGGGGGGGGGGGGGGGGGGGGGGGGGGGGGGGGGGGGGGGGGGGGGGGGGGGGGGGGGGGGGGGGGGGGGGGGGGGGGGGGGGGGGGGGGGGGGGGGGGGGGGGGGGGGGGGGGGGGGGGGGGGGGGGGGGGGGGGGGGGGGGGGGGGGGGGGGGGGGGGGGGGGGGGGGGGGGGGGGGGGGGGGGGGGGGGGGGGGGGGGGGGGGGGGGGGGGGGGGGGGGGGGGGGGGGGGGGGGGGGGGGGGGGGGGGGGGGGGGGGGGGGGGGGGGGGGGGGGGGGGGGGGGGGGGGGGGGGGGGGGGGGGGGGGGGGGGGGGGGGGGGGGGGGGGGGGGGGGGGGGGGGGGGGGGGGGGGGGGGGGGGGGGGGGGGGGGGGGGGGGGGGGGGGGGGGGGGGGGGGGGGGGGGGGGGGGGGGGGGGGGGGGGAAATTGCTTTGATAATAAGCAAGCCACCGGGAATTATGCAATGGCCACCGGTGTGCCATTGGGAACGCCTATTGTTGTGGAAGACAAAGATAAACCTAATGTCATGGAGGGGCAAGGAACAACTGATGAGGTATTGCAACATCTTCCTGGGTCTAACTTTGTACTTCCTATTGCTAGTGCCACTAAGGACCCTTCGCCTTCTTCAAATAAGAAGATAAAGAGGGCATCTGGTTTGACTGAGGAGGACTCAATCCAGTGTAGCAACATGACTGATGCTATGCGTGAGATTGCAAGTGCTATCAATAACACTTGCCATGCTGAAACACACCCTGACTTACACAAGGCTGTCATGGACATTCTTGTGTTCGATCAAAATGAGCGCTTGGCTGTTTTAGATTATCTCACAGAACATAAGGCAAAAGGCCTTAACTTTGTGAAGATGAATGATGAAGTCTGTCAAGCATCGTTCAAGCGTATCTTGAAAGCCAATCCTGATCTTCTTTGAGTTGTTGTTAGTTGTTGCTTGATGAGACTATCCCTTTTGTAATGCATATTATAAAGTGTATTTCAAATGAGACTATGTAATATGAATCTAGTGATGCACTGCTACAAATTATGGCTATTATGTCTTATGTAATATGAATCTAGTGATGCACGACTTCAAATTATGGTTATTATGTGTTATGTTAATTGTTGATTTTTTTCTTTATATTATCATTGTTCAGATTATGTTGGCATGGTAATATTTTATTGCTTGAATTGTTTAGTGAATTGTCAAAATGTTGTTTCAATATTTGTCTTGGCGGCAAAAAATTCGTTCATGCAGCCTACCTCAGATACAGGCTACCAAACACAGTCTCAGTGTAACATGTCTCGTCTGATGCAGCCTAACAAACACAGTCTCAGCTCAGCATGCATCAGTACATACATTGCTACCAAACAACTGCAGTTGCATGTAATGAGCATGTCTAGACTAAGCATGTCTCAAAGGGGAACAACTATGCTGGTGTGGGAACAGCTACGAAACACACCCTTAGTTAGCTAGCTCTTTCTCTCAGGGGGGGGGGGGGGGGGGGGGGGGGGGGGGGGGGGGGGGGGGGGGGGGGGGGGGGGGGGGGGGGGGGGGGGGGGGGGGGGGGGGGGGGGGGGGGGGGGGGGGGGGGGGGGGGGGGGGGGGGGGGGGGGGGGGGGGGGGGGGGGGGGGGGGGGGGGGGGGGGGGGGGGGGGGGGGGGGGGGGGGGGGGGGGGGGGGGGGGGGGGGGGGGGGGGGGGGGGGGGGGGGGGGGGGGGGGGGGGGGGGGGGGGGGGGGGGGGGGGGGGGGGGGGGGGGGGGGGGGGGGGGGGGGGGGGGGGGGGGGGGGGGGGGGGGGGGGGGGGGGGGGGGGGGGGGGGGGGGGGGGGGGGGGGGGGGGGGGGGGGGGGGGGGGGGGGGGGGGGGGGGGGGGGGGGGGGGGGGGGGGGGGGGGGGGGGGGGGGGGGGGGGGGGGGGGGGGGGGGGGGGGGGGGGGGGGGGGGGGGGGGGGGGGGGGGGGGGGGGGGGGGGGGGGGGGGGGGGGGGGGGGGGGGGGGGGGGGGGGGGGGGGGGGGGGGGGGGGGGGGGGGGGGGGGGGGGGGGGGGGGGGGGGGGGGGGGGGGGGGGGGGGGGGGGGGGGGGGGGGGGGGGGGGGGGGGGGGGGGGGGGGGGGGGGGGGGGGGGGGGGGGGGGGGGGGGGGGGGGGGGGGGGGGGGGGGGGGGGGGGGGGGGGGGGGGGGGGGGGGGGGGGGGGGGGGGGGGGGGGGGGGGGGGGGGGGGGGGGGGGGGGGGGGGGGGGGGGGGGGGGGGGGGGGGGGGGGGGGGGGGGGGGGGGGGGGGGGGGGGGGGGGGGGGGGGGGGGGGGGGGGGGGGGGGGGGGGGGGGGGGGGGGGGGGGGGGGGGGGGGGGGGGGGGGGGGGGGGGGGGGGGGGGGGGGGGGGGGGGGGGGGGGGGGGGGGGGGGGGGGGGGGGGGGGGGGGGGGGGGGGGGGGGGGGGGGGGGGGGGGGGGGGGGGGGGGGGGGGGGGGGGGGGGGGGGGGGGGGGGGGGGGGGGGGGGGGGGGGGGGGGGGGGGGGGGGGGGGGGGGGGGGGGGGGGGGGGGGGGGGGGGGGGGGGGGGGGGGGGGGGGGGGGGGGGGGGGGGGGGGGGGGGGGGGGGGGGGGGGGGGGGGGGGGGGGGGGGGGGGGGGGGGGGGGGGGGGGGGGGGGGGGGGGGGGGGGGGGGGGGGGGGGGGGGGGGGGGGGGGGGGGGGGGGGGGGGGGGGGGGGGGGGGGGGGGGGGGGGGGGGGGGGGGGGGGGGGGGGGGGGGGGGGGGGGGGGGGGGGGGGGGGGGGGGGGGGGGGGGGGGGGGGGGGGGGGGGGGGGGGGGGGGGGGGGGGGGGGGGGGGGGGGGGGGGGGGGGGGGGGGGGGGGGGGGGGGGGGGGGGGGGGGGGGGGGGGGGGGGGGGGGGGGGGGGGGGGGGGGGGGGGGGGGGGGGGGGGGGGGGGGGGGGGGGGGGGGGGGGGGGGGGGGGGGGGGGGGGGGGGGGGGGGGGGGGGGGGGGGGGGGGGGGGGGGGGGGGGGGGGGGGGGGGGGGGGGGGGGGGGGGGGGGGGGGGGGGGGGGGGGGGGGGGGGGGGGGGGGGGGGGGGGGGGGGGGGGGGGGGGGGGGGGGGGGGGGGGGGGGGGGGGGGGGGGGGGGGGGGGGGGGGGGGGGGGGGGGGGGGGGGGGGGGGGGGGGGGGGGGGGGGGGGGGGGGGGGGGGGGGGGGGGGGGGGGGGGGGGGGGGGGGGGGGGGGGGGGGGGGGGGGGGGGGGGGGGGGGGGGGGGGGGGGGGGGGGGGGGGGGGGGGGGGGGGGGGGGGGGGGGGGGGGGGGGGGGGGGGGGGGGGGGGGGGGGGGGGGGGGGGGGGGGGGGGGGGGGGGGGGGGGGGGGGGGGGGGGGGGGGGGGGGGGGGGGGGGGGGGGGGGGGGGGGGGGGGGGGGGGGGGGGGGGGGGGGGGGGGGGGGGGGGGGGGGGGGGGGGGGGGGGGGGGGGGGGGGGGGGGGGGGGGGGGGGGGGGGGGGGGGGGGGGGGGGGGGGGGGGGGGGGGGGGGGGGGGGGGGGGGGGGGGGGGGGGGGGGGGGGGGGGGGGGGGGGGGGGGGGGGGGGGGGGGGGGGGGGGGGGGGGGGGGGGGGGGGGGGGGGGGGGGGGGGGGGGGGGGGGGGGGGGGGGGGGGGGGGGGGGGGGGGGGGGGGGGGGGGGGGGGGGGGGGGGGGGGGGGGGGGGGGGGGGGGGGGGGGGGGGGGGGGGGGGGGGGGGGGGGGGGGGGGGGGGGGGGGGGGGGGGGGGGGGGGGGGGGGGGGGGGGGGGGGGGGGGGGGGGGGGGGGGGGGGGGGGGGGGGGGGGGGGGGGGGGGGGGGGGGGGGGGGGGGGGGGGGGGGGGGGGGGGGGGGGGGGGGGGGGGGGGGGGGGGGGGGGGGGGGGGGGGGGGGGGGGGGGGGGGGGGGGGGGGGGGGGGGGGGGGGGGGGGGGGGGGGGGGGGGGGGGGGGGGGGGGGGGGGGGGGGGGGGGGGGGGGGGGGGGGGGGGGGGGGGGGGGGGGGGGGGGGGGGGGGGGGGGGGGGGGGGGGGGGGGGGGGGGGGGGGGGGGGGGGGGGGGGGGGGGGGGGGGGGGGGGGGGGGGGGGGGGGGGGGGGGGGGGGGGGGGGGGGGGGGGGGGGGGGGGGGGGGGGGGGGGGGGGGGGGGGGGGGGGGGGGGGGGGGGGGGGGGGGGGGGGGGGGGGGGGGGGGGGGGGGGGGGGGGGGGGGGGGGGGGGGGGGGGGGGGGGGGGGGGGGGGGGGGGGGGGGGGGGGGGGGGGGGGGGGGGGGGGGGGGGGGGGGGGGGGGGGGGGGGGGGGGGGGGGGGGGGGGGGGGGGGGGGGGGGGGGGGGGGGGGGGGGGGGGGGGGGGGGGGGGGGGGGGGGGGGGGGGGGGGGGGGGGGGGGGGGGGGGGGGGGGGGGGGGGGGGGGGGGGGGGGGGGGGGGGGGGGGGGGGGGGGGGGGGGGGGGGGGGGGGGGGGGGGGGGGGGGGGGGGGGGGGGGGGGGGGGGGGGGGGGGGGGGGGGGGGGGGGGGGGGGGGGGGGGGGGGGGGGGGGGGGGGGGGGGGGGGGGGGGGGGGGGGGGGGGGGGGGGGGGGGGGGGGGGGGGGGGGGGGGGGGGGGGGGGGGGGGGGGGGGGGGGGGGGGGGGGGGGGGGGGGGGGGGGGGGGGGGGGGGGGGGGGGGGGGGGGGGGGGGGGGGGGGGGGGGGGGGGGGGGGGGGGGGGGGGGGGGGGGGGGGGGGGGGGGGGGGGGGGGGGGGGGGGGGGGGGGGGGGGGGGGGGGGGGGGGGGGGGGGGGGGGGGGGGGGGGGGGGGGGGGGGGGGGGGGGGGGGGGGGGGGGGGGGGGGGGGGGGGGGGGGGGGGGGGGGGGGGGGGGGGGGGGGGGGGGGGGGGGGGGGGGGGGGGGGGGGGGGGGGGGGGGGGGGGGGGGGGGGGGGGGGGGGGGGGGGGGGGGGGGGGGGGGGGGGGGGGGGGGGGGGGGGGGGGGGGGGGGGGGGGGGGGGGGGGGGGGGGGGGGGGGGGGGGGGGGGGGGGGGGGGGGGGGGGGGGGGGGGGGGGGGGGGGGGGGGGGGGGGGGGGGGGGGGGGGGGGGGGGGGGGGGGGGGGGGGGGGGGGGGGGGGGGGGGGGGGGGGGGGGGGGGGGGGGGGGGGGGGGGGGGGGGGGGGGGGGGGGGGGGGGGGGGGGGGGGGGGGGGGGGGGGGGGGGGGGGGGGGGGGGGGGGGGGGGGGGGGGGGGGGGGGGGGGGGGGGGGGGGGGGGGGGGGGGGGGGGGGGGGGGGGGGGGGGGGGGGGGGGGGGGGGGGGGGGGGGGGGGGGGGGGGGGGGGGGGGGGGGGGGGGGGGGGGGGGGGGGGGGGGGGGGGGGGGGGGGGGGGGGGGGGGGGGGGGGGGGGGGGGGGGGGGGGGGGGGGGGGGGGGGGGGGGGGGGGGGGGGGGGGGGGGGGGGGGGGGGGGGGGGGGGGGGGGGGGGGGGGGGGGGGGGGGGGGGGGGGGGGGGGGGGGGGGGGGGGGGGGGGGGGGGGGGGGGGGGGGGGGGGGGGGGGGGGGGGGGGGGGGGGGGGGGGGGGGGGGGGGGGGGGGGGGGGGGGGGGGGGGGGGGGGGGGGGGGGGGGGGGGGGGGGGGGGGGGGGGGGGGGGGGGGGGGGGGGGGGGGGGGGGGGGGGGGGGGGGGGGGGGGGGGGGGGGGGGGGGGGGGGGGGGGGGGGGGGGGGGGGGGGGGGGGGGGGGGGGGGGGGGGGGGGGGGGGGGGGGGGGGGGGGGGGGGGGGGGGGGGGGGGGGGGGGGGGGGGGGGGGGGGGGGGGGGGGGGGGGGGGGGGGGGGGGGGGGGGGGGGGGGGGGGGGGGGGGGGGGGGGGGGGGGGGGGGGGGGGGGGGGGGGGGGGGGGGGGGGGGGGGGGGGGGGGGGGGGGGGGGGGGGGGGGGGGGGGGGGGGGGGGGGGGGGGGGGGGGGGGGGGGGGGGGGGGGGGGGGGGGGGGGGGGGGGGGGGGGGGGGGGGGGGGGGGGGGGGGGGGGGGGGGGGGGGGGGGGGGGGGGGGGGGGGGGGGGGGGGGGGGGGGGGGGGGGGGGGGGGGGGGGGGGGGGGGGGGGGGGGGGGGGGGGGGGGGGGGGGGGGGGGGGGGGGGGGGGGGGGGGGGGGGGGGGGGGGGGGGGGGGGGGGGGGGGGGGGGGGGGGGGGGGGGGGGGGGGGGGGGGGGGGGGGGGGGGGGGGGGGGGGGGGGGGGGGGGGGGGGGGGGGGGGGGGGGGGGGGGGGGGGGGGGGGGGGGGGGGGGGGGGGGGGGGGGGGGGGGGGGGGGGGGGGGGGGGGGGGGGGGGGGGGGGGGGGGGGGGGGGGGGGGGGGGGGGGGGGGGGGGGGGGGGGGGGGGGGGGGGGGGGGGGGGGGGGGGGGGGGGGGGGGGGGGGGGGGGGGGGGGGGGGGGGGGGGGGGGGGGGGGGGGTGCATCTGAGGATGCAAAGGCTGTGAGGTTTTGACATTACTTAAAAAAGAGAAGTTTTCACTAATGGAAAGTGCGAACTCCCAGTGGGGTGTCGATGAGATTAGCTATTTGGTCATGTTCTAGATATTTCATAATTTTTTTCTCTTAGCCTAAAAGTAAAATAGCTAGTAATAGGAATTAGGACTAAGATGACTCTAAATAGAAATTTTTCAATCATTTCAATTTATTGAAGGGGATAGAAAGAGGTACGATCTATTCCTAAATAGTACTCTAAATTATTCACAAATCTCAGTGACCAGGATAGTCGTTGAATAACAGGAGCATGTATACGATGGTGGATCGATGCTCCCAAGATGAATGAACCTGACAATGAGCACAACTGTAAACTGTCCTGCACATGGGTGGAGAATCTGCTTGTTAGCGCAAAATATGGGATTGTCCTTACCTTACAACCATAGGCAATATTGTTCTTGTTGTGTGCAGGACAAGTCAAGACTCACTTCAGTGCTGTTAGCTAGCTCTCTGTCTCACTTCACTGCTGTACAACTACATATACTGTACCTCTATCAGAGTCAATGTACAGAAAGCAATTGTGCCTGCTATGCATACCGAGTTCTTGTTATCACATCAGATGGACTATTGCACATGAGTTTTTATACAGGTTCAAACTATTTCAATGTTATTGCAAAACAGCTTGAATTCCAGAACCAGCGCACAAGAAAACAAAGGATGGTGGAGTGGAGTGCAACGTGAATCATTCAAAATAAACCAGTCAACATAAAGAAAAAATTATAAAAATATATCTAATTACATAATTGAACCTTGTACCAAACTCACTGAAATTTGATTAAAGCATGCAAATGGAGGCACTAAGATATGTTCAACACAACACTACAGTCTGCAATTTTCTTTTTCAACTAATTAACACCCCAGCAAGCATCAGGCTGTCTTGAACCAAAATATCTCATCAAAATATGTTCGAGCTTCAGTAGAACCTGGTAGCTGGCATGAACAGATTAGTTAATGGAAATAACAAAAAACAAAATTGAACCGTTTTGTGTGTGTGAGAACTACCTGTAGTGTTCTTAGACTTTATTGGGTGCAATTACGACTGTCATGGAAGCCAACCACCTTACACTGCTTGCACATGCGAGGGAATTTATTTTGGGACCTCTCCATTCATTACGCAAACCCACCCCCCCCGGGGGGGGGGGGGGGGGGGGGGGGGGGGGGGGGGGGGGGGGGGGGGGGGGGGGGGGGGGGGGGGGGGGGGGGGGGGGGGGGGGGGGGGGGGGGGGGGGGGGGGGGGGGGGGGGGGGGGGGGGGGGGGGGGGGGGGGGGGGGGGGGGGGGGGGGGGGGGGGGGGGGGGGGGGGGGGGGGGGGGGGGGGGGGGGGGGGGGGGGGGGGGGGGGGGGGGGGGGGGGGGGGGGGGGGGGGGGGGGGGGGGGGGGGGGGGGGGGGGGGGGGGGGGGGGGGGGGGGGGGGGGGGGGGGGGGGGGGGGGGGGGGGGGGGGGGGGGGGGGGGGGGGGGGGGGGGGGGGGGGGGGGGGGGGGGGGGGGGGGGGGGGGGGGGGGGGGGGGGGGGGGGGGGGGGGGGGGGGGGGGGGGGGGGGGGGGGGGGGGGGGGGGGGGGGGGGGGGGGGGGGGGGGGGGGGGGGGGGGGGGGGGGGGGGGGGGGGGGGGGGGGGGGGGGGGGGGGGGGGGGGGGGGGGGGGGGGGGGGGGGGGGGGGGGGGGGGGGGGGGGGGGGGGGGGGGGGGGGGGGGGGGGGGGGGGGGGGGGGGGGGGGGGGGGGGGGGGGGGGGGGGGGGGGGGGGGGGGGGGGGGGGGGGGGGGGGGGGGGGGGGGGGGGGGGGGGGGGGGGGGGGGGGGGGGGGGGGGGGGGGGGGGGGGGGGGGGGGGGGGGGGGGGGGGGGGGGGGGGGGGGGGGGGGGGGGGGGGGGGGGGGGGGGGGGGGGGGGGGGGGGGGGGGGGGGGGGGGGGGGGGGGGGGGGGGGGGGGGGGGGGGGGGGGGGGGGGGGGGGGGGGGGGGGGGGGGGGGGGGGGGGGGGGGGGGGGGGGGGGGGGGGGGGGGGGGGGGGGGGGGGGGGGGGGGGGGGGGGGGGGGGGGGGGGGGGGGGGGGGGGGGGGGGGGGGGGGGGGGGGGGGGGGGGGGGGGGGGGGGGGGGGGGGGGGGGGGGGGGGGGGGGGGGGGGGGGGGGGGGGGGGGGGGGGGGGGGGGGGGGGGGGGGGGGGGGGGGGGGGGGGGGGGGGGGGGGGGGGGGGGGGGGGGGGGGGGGGGGGGGGGGGGGGGGGGGGGGGGGGGGGGGGGGGGGGGGGGGGGGGGGGGGGCATGCTTTCCGAATCTGATCAGTCGAGAGGGCCCAGAGAATATCTCTTCGAGTAGGAGTGGCAAATCCCATCTTGGCCAACCATGTCTCATGGCATGTTTCATGACTCACCCAAAATCTACCTTTCTAACTACCCAGTTGATGGCTCTATATTTTACGCATTATTAGAGCTCATTTCTTGCATGTTCTCTTTATATATTATGTCCTATTGAGCCAAATATGTGTCCATTATGCATGATTATAGATTTTTACACTTTTAATTGTGAGCATTGCACATTTATGTTTTTATTTGGATTTTATTAGCTTTCCTTGTTTTCTTGTGTCTATAGGTGTTTTGGATCAACATAGGACCAAGCACGATGAAAGGATCAAAGTCATTTTTTTTTCAATGTGCTCCAAATCGATATCTAAAACCAGAAATGGATCGACGTCGCTCTCGCGAATCCAATGAGCCCAAGAATGTCAAAATAAGAGTCCGTATGAAGAAATGGCGGCCGTTTAACCCAAGGGGGACGAAGAAAAGACGGTCGACCATACGACCGCGCGCGGTCGTACGCGTGCTCGTATGACATGAAAACTCCTCCGAAAGTTTCCCTTTTAGAGGGGATTCTTCACCAATTTTGTCCCCATTTGTTCCCATGCGATCCTTGGACAATAAGGAAGGGTTTGCGAGAGGATCACCTTGAGCCCTTGGATCAAAGGAGGCAACCTACATCTACGGAGGAGGCTTGGGGAGAAGTCCTTATATACCTCTCCAACCCTAGCTGCCACCGTCACCACACATTCACCCAAGATCACTCTCCATTTCCAGCCCATCTCCACCGCCATAGAGGAAGGGACAAGTTCAAGAGGAAGAAGAGGAGCCTCCACCACCGCGTGCACCGGCCTTCGGAACTGTGCCATCTCCACTGCGCTGGCATCTCCACCGGCACCGCCCTCATCTCCACCAATGCCGGCGCCTCCATCATGGGGGGGGGGGGGGGGGGGGGGGGGGGGGGGGGGGGGGGGGGGGGGGGGGGGGGGGGGGGGGGGGGGGGGGGGGGGGGGGGGGGGGGGGGGGGGGGGGGGGGGGGGGGGGGGGGGGGGGGGGGGGGGGGGGGGGGGGGGGGGGGGGGGGGGGGGGGGGGGGGGGGGGGGGGGGGGGGGGGGGGGGGGGGGGGGGGGGGGGGGGGGGGGGGGGGGGGGGGGGGGGGGGGGGGGGGGGGGGGGGGGGGGGGGGGGGGGGGGGGGGGGGGGGGGGGGGGGGGGGGGGGGGGGGGGGGGGGGGGGGGGGGGGGGGGGGGGGGGGGGGGGGGGGGGGGGGGGGGGGGGGGGGGGGGGGGGGGGGGGGGGGGGGGGGGGGGGGGGGGGGGGGGGGGGGGGGGGGGGGGGGGGGGGGGGGGGGGGGGGGGGGGGGGGGGGGGGGGGGGGGGGGGGGGGGGGGGGGGGGGGGGGGGGGGGGGGGGGGGGGGGGGGGGGGGGGGGGGGGGGGGGGGGGGGGGGGGGGGGGGGGGGGGGGGGGGGGGGGGGGGGGGGGGGGGGGGGGGGGGGGGGGGGGGGGGGGGGGGGGGGGGGGGGGGGGGGGGGGGGGGGGGGGGGGGGGGGGGGGGGGGGGGGGGGGGGGGGGGGGGGGGGGGGGGGGGGGGGGGGGGGGGGGGGGGGGGGGGGGGGGGGGGGGGGGGGGGGGGGGGGGGGGGGGGGGGGGGGGGGGGGGGGGGGGGGGGGGGGGGGGGGGGGGGGGGGGGGGGGGGGGGGGGGGGGGGGGGGGGGGGGGGGGGGGGGGGGGGGGGGGGGGGGGGGGGGGGGGGGGGGGGGGGGGGGGGGGGGGGGGGGGGGGGGGGGGGGGGGGGGGGGGGGGGGGGGGGGGGGGGGGGGGGGGGGGGGGGGGGGGGGGGGGGGGGGGGGGGGGGGGGGGGGGGGGGGGGGGGGGGGGGGGGGGGGGGGGGGGGGGGGGGGGGGGGGGGGGGGGGGGGGGGGGGGGGGGGGGGGGGGGGGGGGGGGGGGGGGGGGGGGGGGGGGGGGGGGGGGGGGGGGGGGGGGGGGGGGGGGGGGGGGGGGGGGGGGGGGGGGGGGGGGGGGGGGGGGGGGGGGGGGGGGGGGGGGGGGGGGGGGGGGGGGGGGGGGGGGGGGGGGGGGGGGGGGGGGGGGGGGGGGGGGGGGGGGGGGGGGGGGGGGGGGGGGGGGGGGGGGGGGGGGGGGGGGGGGGGGGGGGGGGGGGGGGGGGGGGGGACGTGTTCATGTGTATGCGCTTAAGAGGTAAGAACCCATTCGGATTGGATCTGAGTGGAATTGGGCATAGGGTCCTAATGGGGCTCAAGTGTGGAGCCCATTTCAGATGTCTATATAAGTAGAGGGGCAAGACCCTAGATTAGCCATGCGTTTAAATAAGTCCTCCGCCAAATTCTATCCATTTTTACATCACGACAGCACTCCATCAATTACTATCCATTTTTACACCATGACAAATTTGGGATTTAAATTACTTACAAAATTTTAAATTTGAATTTTATTAAATAACTCCATGTTTGAGAAAGAATGAAATAGTGGCGGCTAGGAACTAGATACAGAATATAGGTGAAAAAGATGCACAAACTGGACAAGAAATATTCTTCTACTATAGGGTCTACACATTGATAACAATCCCATTCGATCTCACTATTGATCAAACATGGCATATGAGAATGAATCCAAATAAATATTACTACCGCGCCCATCATTTTTTTTTTACTTACAAAAGGAGAAAATATTTGCTTACAAAAAAAAAGTAATAGGGCAATCGGTTCACTTAATTTGTCAATTCATTTAATGTTTGTTTGATGTCTACACAGATCATAGGGTAAAGATAAAATTCATGTTTTTCCTTTTCATTCTATTTTCTCACGTAATACATGTTGTTTTTGCCTATTTCGGAAACTACAGACGGAATCGGTCACGGGCGCGGCGCCCATATCCAACCATGGGTCGGTTATTGTCAAGGACAATTATGTCGATGCCTCGTCGCAATATGGTATTTGTACGTGAATTGTTTGGTCGTGGAAGTGCGCTCGGGTCACGAGGGATCACTGGACAATGATTTACCCAGGTTCGGGCCCCCTCGGGTTGAGTAACAGCCTTACTCCTGCTTTGCTTGGATTATATCTCGAGATGGAGTACAATTGTGGTTACAATGTGGGGATCCGGTGAGTTGATACGCAACTCGACGGCTATGGTGGACGAACTAGGCAATGTGCTCTAGATTTTAGGCTTCTATCTCTTCTGATTGCGTGTGTAAAACTTGATAGCGCTTGGTCCTCTTGTGGTGGCGGTGGCTGTGGCCTCAACACCTCCGAGTAGGTGTCCTCTCCATGTACGAGTAGGATTCTTGGTCTCTTTCCAAGTACCCACAAGGCTTCCTTTTAGGAATTCGGAACGTATACCAACAAGGCTGGTGGGCTCTGTGAGGGCCCCAAGGCCTGCATATACCTACGCCCGTACGGGGGGGGGGGGGGGGGGGGGGGGGGGGGGGGGGGGGGGGGGGGGGGGGGGGGGGGGGGGGGGGGGGGGGGGGGGGGGGGGGGGGGGGGGGGGGGGGGGGGGGGGGGGGGGGGGGGGGGGGGGGGGGGGGGGGGGGGGGGGGGGGGGGGGGGGGGGGGGGGGGGGGGGGGGGGGGGGGGGGGGGGGGGGGGGGGGGGGGGGGGGGGGGGGGGGGGGGGGGGGGGGGGGGGGGGGGGGGGGGGGGGGGGGGGGGGGGGGGGGGGGGGGGGGGGGGGGGGGGGGGGGGGGGGGGGGGGGGGGGGGGGGGGGGGGGGGGGGGGGGGGGGGGGGGGGGGGGGGGGGGGGGGGGGGGGGGGGGGGGGGGGGGGGGGGGGGGGGGGGGGGGGGGGGGGGGGGGGGGGGGGGGGGGGGGGGGGGGGGGGGGGGGGGGGGGGGGGGGGGGGGGGGGGGGGGGGGGGGGGGGGGGGGGGGGGGGGGGGGGGGGGGGGGGGGGGGGGGGGGGGGGGGGGGGGGGGGGGGGGGGGGGGGGGGGGGGGGGGGGGGGGGGGGGGGGGGGGGGGGGGGGGGGGGGGGGGGGGGGGGGGGGGGGGGGGGGGGGGGGGGGGGGGGGGGGGGGGGGGGGGGGGGGGGGGGGGGGGGGGGGGGGGGGGGGGGGGGGGGGGGGGGGGGGGGGGGGGGGGGGGGGGGGGGGGGGGGGGGGGGGGGGGGGGGGGGGGGGGGGGGGGGGGGGGGGGGGGGGGGGGGGGGGGGGGGGGGGGGGGGGGGGGGGGGGGGGGGGGGGGGGGGGGGGGGGGGGGGGGGGGGGGGGGGGGGGGGGGGGGGGGGGGGGGGGGGGGGGGGGGGGGGGGGGGGGGGGGGGGGGGGGGGGGGGGGGGGGGGGGGGGGGGGGGGGGGGGGGGGGGGGGGGGGGGGGGGGGGGGGGGGGGGGGGGGGGGGGGGGGGGGGGGGGGGGGGGGGGGGGGGGGGGGGGGGGGGGGGGGGGGGGGGGGGGGGGGGGGGGGGGGGGGGGGGGGGGGGGGGGGGGGGGGGGGGGGGGGGGGGGGGGGGGGGGGGGGGGGGGGGGGGGGGGGGGGGGGGGGGGGGGGGGGGGGGGGGGGGGGGGGGGGGGGGGGGGGGGGGGGGGGGGGGGGGGGGGGGGGGGGGGGGGGGGGGGGGGGGGGGGGGGGGGGGGGGGGGGGGGGGGGGGGGGGGGGGGGGGGGGGGGGGGGGGGGGGGGGGGGGGGGGGGGGGGGGGGGGGGGGGGGGGGGGGGGGGGGGGGGGGGGGGGGGGGGGGGGGGGGGGGGGGGGGGGGGGGGGGGGGGGGGGGGGGGGGGGGGGGGGGGGGGGGGGGGGGGGGGGGGGGGGGGGGGGGGGGGGGGGGGGGGGGGGGGGGGGGGGGGGGGGGGGGGGGGGGGGGGGGGGGGGGGGGGGGGGGGGGGGGGGGGGGGGGGGGGGGGGGGGGGGGGGGGGGGGGGGGGGGGGGGGGGGGGGGGGGGGGGGGGGGGGGGGGGGGGGGGGGGGGGGGGGGGGGGGGGGGGGGGGGGGGGGGGGGGGGGGGGGGGGGGGGGGGGGGGGGGGGGGGGGGGGGGGGGGGGGGGGGGGGGGGGGGGGGGGGGGGGGGGGGGGGGGGGGGGGGGGGGGGGGGGGGGGGGGGGGGGGGGGGGGGGGGGGGGGGGGGGGGGGGGGGGGGGGGGGGGGGGGGGGGGGGGGGGGGGGGGGGGGGGGGGGGGGGGGGGGGGGGGGGGGGGGGGGGGGGGGGGGGGGGGGGGGGGGGGGGGGGGGGGGGGGGGGGGGGGGGGGGGGGGGGGGGGGGGGGGGGGGGGGGGGGGGGGGGGGGGGGGGGGGGGGGGGGGGGGGGGGGGGGGGGGGGGGGGGGGGGGGGGGGGGGGGGGGGGGGGGGGGGGGGGGGGGGGGGGGGGGGGGGGGGGGGGGGGGGGGGGGGGGGGGGGGGGGGGGGGGGGGGGGGGGGGGGGGGGGGGGGGGGGGGGGGGGGGGGGGGGGGGGGGGGGGGGGGGGGGGGGGGGGGGGGGGGGGGGGGGGGGGGGGGGGGGGGGGGGGGGGGGGGGGGGGGGGGGGGGGGGGGGGGGGGGGGGGGGGGGGGGGGGGGGGGGGGGGGGGGGGGGGGGGGGGGGGGGGGGGGGGGGGGGGGGGGGGGGGGGGGGGGGGGGGGGGGGGGGGGGGGGGGGGGGGGGGGGGGGGGGGGGGGGGGGGGGGGGGGGGGGGGGGGGGGGGGGGGGGGGGGGGGGGGGGGGGGGGGGGGGGGGGGGGGGGGGGGGGGGGGGGGGGGGGGGGGGGGGGGGGGGGGGGGGGGGGGGGGGGGGGGGGGGGGGGGGGGGGGGGGGGGGGGGGGGGGGGGGGGGGGGGGGGGGGGGGGGGGGGGGGGGGGGGGGGGGGGGGGGGGGGGGGGGGGGGGGGGGGGGGGGGGGGGGGGGGGGGGGGGGGGGGGGGGGGGGGGGGGGGGGGGGGGGGGGGGGGGGGGGGGGGGGGGGGGGGGGGGGGGGGGGGGGGGGGGGGGGGGGGGGGGGGGGGGGGGGGGGGGGGGGGGGGGGGGGGGGGGGGGGGGGGGGGGGGGGGGGGGGGGGGGGGGGGGGGGGGGGGGGGGGGGGGGGGGGGGGGGGGGGGGGGGGGGGGGGGGGGGGGGGGGGGGGGGGGGGGGGGGGGGGGGGGGGGGGGGGGGGGGGGGGGGGGGGGGGGGGGGGGGGGGGGGGGGGGGGGGGGGGGGGGGGGGGGGGGGGGGGGGGGGGGGGGGGGGGGGGGGGGGGGGGGGGGGGGGGGGGGGGGGGGGGGGGGGGGGGGGGGGGGGGGGGGGGGGGGGGGGGGGGGGGGGGGGGGGGGGGGGGGGGGGGGGGGGGGGGGGGGGGGGGGGGGGGGGGGGGGGGGGGGGGGGGGGGGGGGGGGGGGGGGGGGGGGGGGGGGGGGGGGGGGGGGGGGGGGGGGGGGGGGGGGGGGGGGGGGGGGGGGGGGGGGGGGGGGGGGGGGGGGGGGGGGGGGGGGGGGGGGGGGGGGGGGGGGGGGGGGGGGGGGGGGGGGGGGGGGGGGGGGGGGGGGGGGGGGGGGGGGGGGGGGGGGGGGGGGGGGGGGGGGGGGGGGGGGGGGGGGGGGGGGGGGGGGGGGGGGGGGGGGGGGGGGGGGGGGGGGGGGGGGGGGGGGGGGGGGGGGGGGGGAGATTTGTGAATAATTTAGAGTACTATTTAGGAATAGATCGTACCTCTTTCTATCCCCTTCAATAAATTGAAATGATTGAAAAATTTCTATTTAGAGTCATCTTAGTCCTAATTCCTATTACTAGCTATTTTACTTTTAGGCTAAGAGAAAAAAATTATGAAATATCTAGAACATGACCAAATAGCTAATCTCGTCGATACCCCACTGGGAGTTCGCACTTTCCATTAGTGAAAACTTTTCTCTTTTTTAAGTAATGTCAAAACCTCACAGCCTTTGCATCCTCAGATGCAAACTAACAATAAGTTTACTGTTAGCGTCCAGAATTGACTCGGCTAGACATGCAGCAGGCCAATTCGAACACGTGAAAATTTTTACTCACCTGAATAGTGTCGACACTAGGACTCAATATTTTGGTTTCCACGAGAGCTCAGCGAGACCAAGATAACGAATTTTCAAGTCTTCACCCGGAGGTTGTTTGGTTGAGAATACATGCATTTTCTTTCTAAAAAGGAAGCCGAAGGTCGGCCTATTTCCGGGGTTCGTGCTATCAGAATCGAGAAATTCCTTTAATTTTGTTTTACATGGACTTATATGAAGGTTAAATCCGGAAGGATCCTGCGGAAAAGTACAAGTTCAACAGAGCCTATCAGCTAGGATAAGTAGATTTGCATTGCACAAGCCTCAAGACATCTGATACAAGCCAGAGCAACACAACATTTGAGTTCCAAGAAGATCAGACAGCGGAAGGATCCTGCGGAAAAGTACAAGTTCAACAGAGCCTATCAGCTAGGATAAGTAGATTTGCATTGTACAAGCCTCAAGACATCTGATACAAGCCAGAGCAACACAACATTTGAGGTCTGAGAAGATTAGACAGGAGATATACCCACGACTTCTGGCTAGTTGTAGATCACATCTAAACTAGCCTCTTGTATCGTTTGTAATCATTCTTTAAGCAAAACCCAA
>JAAAWM010008947.1:0-18111 GCA_036873465.1 Thinopyrum obtusiflorum
GTGGTACTAGTATCTTTTATTCCTCGTCTATACTCTGGGGCTCTGATCTCTCCTCTATTCGGGTTAAAATATTTTACTAAACACTGACTCTAGGTTCTCGCAAATACTTCTCCCGGAGAGCCCTCGTGCTAGAAGATCACCTGCTTCGTCAGAAGATTCTGAAGAGACCCAGCGATGTTATCTTGAGCCCTTTGTGCTCATTGCCTTTGTAATTCCTGCCACCGATATATCTCTGTGGACGACTACATACACTTGTCATTCTCACGATCATTCCTCGACGCTCTTGTTGTTACAAGATGCCTCGAAATATTCTCCATTGTTCCGAAAATTCTTTGAGTTACTGCCTTGCAGTTCTTTCCGCATGAAAGCCCTTACGATTAATTCCTCACATTTATCGAGGATCCGTTCTTCTCAGTTGTTCATGTGTCTCGCAAAATCCTTCGAGATGCCTTTCGATTTTCTGAAAATCCTCTGCAGCTTATTGCTCTTGAAATTCTTGTCTGCTTGCATTATGGTTAATTCCATATGTCTAACAATATTCATTGTAATCCCTTATGATTGTCATTCTGGCCATATTGATTCAACGTGTGTGCAAATGCACGCAATCCTCGGTTGATCCTTTTTAAATTATCTTCCGGCTCAGACGTCGTCCCGGACATGAGATGGTTCTCGACAATTCAAACATGTATTGATTGTCCAACTAAGTCTTTTCAACTTATCCATCCTTGATCAGAGCGTCTGCTTCTGATCCTTCGTTTTGGAATTCATAATTCTTTGTATTTAAGCATCAGACTATTCAGGTGATTCTTGAATGGGGGGGGGGGGGGGGGGGGGGGGGGGGGGGGGGGGGGGGGGGGGGGGGGGGGGGGGGGGGGGGGGGGGGGGGGGGGGGGGGGGGGGGGGGGGGGGGGGGGGGGGGGGGGGGGGGGGGGGGGGGGGGGGGGGGGGGGGGGGGGGGGGGGGGGGGGGGGGGGGGGGGGGGGGGGGGGGGGGGGGGGGGGGGGGGGGGGGGGGGGGGGGGGGGGGGGGGGGGGGGGGGGGGGGGGGGGGGGGGGGGGGGGGGGGGGGGGGGGGGGGGGGGGGGGGGGGGGGGGGGGGGGGGGGGGGGGGGGGGGGGGGGGGGGGGGGGGGGGGGGGGGGGGGGGGGGGGGGGGGGGGGGGGGGGGGGGGGGGGGGGGGGGGGGGGGGGGGGGGGGGGGGGGGGGGGGGGGGGGGGGGGGGGGGGGGGGGGGGGGGGGGGGGGGGGGGGGGGGGGGGGGGGGGGGGGGGGGGGGGGGGGGGGGGGGGGGGGGGGGGGGGGGGGGGGGGGGGGGGGGGGGGGGGGGGGGGGGGGGGGGGGGGGGGGGGGGGGGGGGGGGTGCTTTCCCCTAATGCGTGAGAACACGAAAGTTTTCACAAGTCATAATCTTCTGGTGTCTTGCCAGATAAATTCCCAACACTACAGCTTTATCAGAGCGAGAGGTGAATGAAATGATATGCATTAAAGAAGTGGGAGTCGACCTTGAACTTTGTGTTCATGCCCATGGAAATGATGTAGACCGTCTCGGAAGCTTCTTGCAAAATGATTATCCGTTTGTGTAATTCTTTCGGTATCCTTTAAATTGATCCTTTGCAGTTATGGATCTAACCATGCTGTCCTTATTCAATATATCTGGAAGAAATTCATTCCTGTGCCTCGTCAAAAGTTTGACAAGGTTAAAATGTCTACTGTCGTCGATCAACGACCCAGTTCTGCTTCTATCATGTTGCGCCTTCGAGTTTTACCTCTGGTATCTCGAGGATATCAGCCTTTGCACTTCATCATACTAACTTTGTTGAAGTAATACTTTTGATGGTCGTAATCACTCGACGGGTTCTAGGTTGCCGTCGATCGAGGACACCGTTTAGTAAATTAAATCCGCTTTGAAATTCAATCCCCTAGTAATTGTTACTGGGAGCATTTAAATTCAGTCATGTCATTCCTAGGCTATCGGTTGCATCCTTTGTCTAGCTACCTTTGACTGTGCTACCTTGTCCTTCTCTGGTGCACGAATCCTTCAGAGTGAGAGCACGACTTACGTCGAGCTTTCAACATCTTGTTGCTTAATTATGAGCCTTCATCAAGTACTAGTTCCCACTGATTCCAATTTTTCCTGGGTTCTGAGTGGTTAGTCACTCAAGAACACCAATAACTAAATCGGGTCCGCACCGCGATTAAACAACTCTTAGTAACCTTCTTAGCTTACGAGTTTGTACTCGATCACGTCATTCCTAGCCTGATTGGCTATATCGTCCTCGTGCTGATTTTAACTGAGCTACCTGCTCCTTATTCCTGGAGCATAACTTTCGACGATGAGCTAAACTTACGTCGATTTTCCTCGTCATATCTTTTGCCTTGAACAACAAACTTGATTCCGAATTGGTGTCGTACCCGTGGGTTCAATAACCTTTCGTTTCATCATACCTTTGGCTTGATGTCATCGCCGATCGATTGCATCTTACCTGTTATTCCTATGACTTCCATGTCGTCATTCCCTGCTTGACGCCGTCGCTGTTTGATTGCATTCTCTTGAAAAACTCCCGGCAAATGTGTCGGGTCACCTTCACCACTTTGACTTCTTTCGAGATGTCAACTGTGTTCATGATGAGAAATACCCTCCTTACCCTCGATGATTTTGTTATCATCGACAACACCCTTGATTTCCTTTCATCGCGAACTTGTCCATGTTATGCGGGTGCAATTTGCTATCCAACTTGTGTTGTGTTCTACCTTGAAGTATTACGGCCTTTTATGCCGACTATGTTGTAAGGATTGCTCCACCTCTTTGAAATTCCTGGCATAGTGATACTTCTCACTATCATCTTTCTTTCTTGGTCCCCGTGTTGATTCTAACCCGGATACCAATATGCAAGCGATACTGCTTGGATTCTATACTTCTAGCAACCCTGTTGCTTTGAATGTTAACGATCGACAGTTCGTTCTTGGACTGTTGATTATCGCATCATCACTCTAACATTGATCTTGCTACCTAGGGTCATATTTCAGGCACACTTTTCAACTAATGATTAATGGTGTATGTTTTCCTTGGGCATACAACATTATGTCATTTGAATTGTAAAATGTCATCTCCTTGGTCGTATAATTGTGGAAATCTATCCGTTTGGTAAACTCGATGAATTGTCGCTGAGTCCACCAGCCACCCCCTCATCCTCCCCTTGGTTTAATGATGAGCTCTTGTTTCGGGACCGCTCCCATAGCTCATTTTCCGAGAATCTTACAATGTCATCTCGTCGAATTGTGTTGCACCTTTTCTTCTCGGACATCTTGAGTCTGAGGTATCCTGTCACCAACCAGATCTGGGGGGGGGGGGGGGGGGGGGGGGGGGGGGGGGGGGGGGGGGGGGGGGGGGGGGGGGGGGGGGGGGGGGGGGGGGGGGGGGGGGGGGGGGGGGGGGGGGGGGGGGGGGGGGGGGGGGGGGGGGGGGGGGGGGGGGGGGGGGGGGGGGGGGGGGGGGGGGGGGGGGGGGGGGGGGGGGGGGGGGGGGGGGGGGGGGGGGGGGGGGGGGGGGGGGGGGGGGGGGGGGGGGGGGGGGGGGGGGGGGGGGGGGGGGGGGGGGGGGGGGGGGGGGGGGGGGGGGGGGGGGGGGGGGGGGGGGGGGGGGGGGGGGGGGGGGGGGGGGGGGGGGGGGGGGGGGGGGGGGGGGG
This sequence comes from Thinopyrum obtusiflorum, assembly GCA_036873465.1. Classification (NCBI taxonomy): domain Eukaryota; kingdom Viridiplantae; phylum Streptophyta; class Magnoliopsida; order Poales; family Poaceae; genus Thinopyrum; species Thinopyrum obtusiflorum. The sequence continues at coordinate 3,685 of JAAAWM010008947.1, forward strand.
GGGGGGGGGGGGGGGGGGGGGGGGGGGGGGGGGGGGGGGGGGGGGGGGGGGGGGGGGGGGGGGGGGGGGGGGGGGGGGGGGGGGGGGGGGGGGGGGGGGGGGGGGGGGGGGGGGGGGGGGGGGGGGGGGGGGGGGGGGGGGGGGGGGGGGGGGGGGGGGGGGGGGGGGGGGGGGGGGGGGGGGGGGGGGGGGGGGGGGGGGGGGGGGGGGGGGGGGGGGGGGGGGGGGGGGGGGGGGGGGGGGGGGGGGGGGGGGGGGGGGGGGGGGGGGGGGGGGGGGGGGGGGGGGGGGGGGGGGGGGGGGGGGGGGGGGGGGGGGGGGGGGGGGGGGGGGGGGGGGGGGGGGGGGGGGGGGGGGGGGGGGGGGGGGGGGGGGGGGGGGGGGGGGGGGGGGGGGGGGGGGGGGGGGGGGGGGGGGGGGGGGGGGGGGGGGGGGGGGGGGGGGGGGGGGGGGGGGGGGGGGGGGGGGGGGGGGGGGGGGGGGGGGGGGGGGGGGGGGGGGGGGGGGGGGGGGGGGGGGGGGGGGGGGGGGGGGGGGGGGGGGGGGGGGGGGGGGGGGGGGGGGGGGGGGGGGGGGGGGGGGGGGGGGGGGGGGGGGGGGGGGGGGGGGGGGGGGGGGGGGGGGGGGGGGGGGGGGGGGGGGGGGGGGGGGGGGGGGGGGGGGGGGGGGGGGGGGGGGGGGGGGGGGGGGGGGGGGGGGGGGGGGGGGGGGGGGGGGGGGGGGGGGGGGGGGGGGGGGGGGGCCCGGAGAGCTCTCATGCCAGAAGATCACCTGCTTCGTCCGAAGATTCGGGAGATAACCTTCGATGAATTTTCCCGATACCCTTATGCGCATCGCCTTTGCAATTTACTACCACCGATATATCCCTGTGGATATCGGCATACACTTGCCCTTCTCACGATCATTCCTCGTCGCTCTTGTTGTTACAAGATGCCTCGAAATATTCTCCGTTGTCCCGATAATCCTTTGAGTCTACTGCCTTGCAGTTCTTTCCACATAAAAACCTTACGGTTATTTCATCACATTTATCGAGGATCCATTCTTCTCAGTTGTTCAATTGTCTCGAAAAATCCTTCGAGATACCTTTCGATCTTCCGAAAATCCCCTACAGCTTACTGCTCTTGGGATTCTTGTCTGCTTGCCTTATGGTTAATTCCATATGATTAGTCATCTTCATTGACATCCTTTCCCTTTGCCACTTTGAGCCTAATGATTCAATATGTGCTTATGCACGCGATCATCAGGATATCCTTTTAAATTATCTTTCCGGCTCAGACGTCATTCCGGACATGAGTTGGTTCTCGGCAATTCAAACCTGTATTGATTGTCCAACTAAGTCTTTTCAACTTATCCATCCTTCCCCCCCCCCCCCCCCCCCCCCCCCCCCCCCCCCCCCCCCCCCCCCCCCCCCCCCCCCCCCCCCCCCCCCCCCCCCCCCCCCCCCCCCCCCCCCCCCCCCCCCCCCCCCCCCCCCCCCCCCCCCCCCCCCCCCCCCCCCCCCCCCCCCCCCCCCCCCCCCCCCCCCCCCCCCCCCCCCCCCCCCCCCCCCCCCCCCCCCCCCCCCCCCCCCCCCCCCCCCCCCCCCCCCCCCCCCCCCCCCCCCCCCCCCCCCCCCCCCCCCCCCCCCCCCCCCCCCCCCCCCCGCTCTACTTTCGAGCTTGTGTTAATTACTCTTGAATGCTTGTGGTATATGTTCCTAAGATGCCCGATGGGTTGAACCTATGCTTTCCCCTAATCCGTGAGGACCCGAAAGTTTTCACAAGTCATGCTATTCTGGTGTTTTGCCGGATGAAATTTCAACACTACAACTTTTATCAGAGCGAGAGGTGAATGAAATGATATGCATTAAAGAAGTGGGAGTCGACCTTGAACTTTGTGTTCGTGCCCATGGAAATGATGTAGACCGTCTCGGAAGCTTCTTGCAAAATAATTATCCAGCTGTATAATTCTTTCTGTATCTTTAAATTGATCCTTTGCAGTTATGGTTCCGACCATGCTGTCCTTATTCAATATATCTGGAAGAAATTCATTCCTGTGCCTCGTCAAAAGTTTGACAAGGTTAAAATGTCTACTGTCGTCGATCAACGACCCAGTTCTGCTTCTATCATGTTGCGCCTTCGAGTTTTACCTCTGGTATCTCGAGGATATCTGCCCTTGCACTTCATCATACTAACTTTGTTGAAGTAATACTTTTGATGGTCGTAATCACTCGACGGGTTCTAGGTTGCCGTCGATCGAGGACACCGTTTAGTAAATCAAATCCGCTCTGAAATTCAATACCCGTAGTAATTGTTATTGGGAGATTTTAAATTCAATCATGTCATTCCTAGACTATCGGTTGCATCCTTTGTCTAGCTACCTTTGACTGTGCTACCTCGTCCTCCCCTGGTGCACGAATTCTTCAGTGTGTAAGCACGACTTATGTCGAGCTTTCAACATCATATTGCTTGTTTTGAAGGGCAACTTTGATTCCGAGCTTGCATCTTATCTGTTGTTCCTATGACTTTCACGTCGTCATTCCCTGCTTGACGCCGTCGCTGTTTGATTGCACTTTCTTGAAAACTCCCGATAAATGTGTCGTGATCACCTTCAACACTTGGGCTTCTTCCGAGATGTCAACTGTGCTCATGATGTGAAATACCCTCCTTGCCCTCGATGATTTTTGTTATCATCGACAACCCCTTTGACTTTCTCTCATCGCGAACTTGTCCATGTTATGGATGCAACTTGCTATCCAGCTTGTATTGTGTTCTGCCTTGAAGCATTACTGTCTTTTATGCTGAGAATGTTGTGAGGATTGCTCCACCTTAAAATTCTTGGCATAGGTGATATTTCTCATCATCACCATTCTCTCTTGGTCCTCGTGTTGATTCTAACCGGGATACCAATATGCAAGTGATACTGCATGGATTCTGTACTTCTAGCAACCCTATTGCCCTGAAGTCAACGATCGACAGTTCGTTCTTGGACTGTTGATTATCGCATCATCACTCTAACATTGATCTTGCTACCTAAGGTCATATTTCGGGCACACCTTACAACTAATGCTTAATGGTGTATGTTTTCCTCGAGCATACAACATTATGTCATTTTAATTGACAAATGTCATCTCCTTGATCTTATAATTGTGGAAATCCATCCTTATGGAATTCTCGATGAATTGTCACCGAGTCCGTCAGCCACCTCGCCCTCTCCTTGGTTTAATGATGAACTATTGTTTCAGGAACCCGCTTCCATAGTTCATTTCCCGAGAATCTTACATTGTCATCTCGACGATTTGTGTTGCACCTTTTTCTCGGACATCCTGAGTCTGAGGTATCATGTCACCAATCAGATCTGAATCTCGGTCAGATATGATGGTTGGGACATATTTTCCAGGAGTTATAACATTGGTCCTTTAATGACCCGGTAAGGTGAGGTCATGCCTGACACACTGGCTGGATGACCTATTATTATAATTTCGTTTCTTTCTTTTTGCAAGGTTAGCCATTCTCCAGGAGGAAATTATAAGACTTATTTTATAAGTTGCTCCTGATGGATCATTTGTGTATCCACGGTCTGACCCTTGCTTGAAACATCATATCATTGCTACCTTGAAGCATAACTATGATACCCCGCTCTTCAACAAGAACATTGGAAGCAAAAATGCTAAGTGTTTCTTGGTCAGTTACCCAAACACCGTTGTATGGGTAACGTCATCATTATTCCTTGCCTCCTTATCTAAATGGTTGGGTACTTGCTCTCCCACCCTGTATGCCAAGTTCTACTTGTCCGTGGGAAGGATATGCTCTTAATACTTGTGTATAGACACAGTATTTTCCTTTTCATTGTTCTGATTAATGTGTTGATCACATCTTCCTTTCCGTTGTTCTGTTTAACCTTCTTGATCTATATGATCTAAGCAGTATTAATTCTCTGCTTATGTTAACACCTCGTTGTACGACTCTGTCAGCAAGACCTTGTTACTATTGTTGTTAACATTCCGGTAACCTCTGGTGGACGAGAACTTGCCTATTGGTTCGCCTCGTTTCAACGAGCGGGAAAATGGTTCTCTTCGTTCCACGCCCTTGGAACCGACATTGTTGCTGACATAGCTGGCAGACTATCCTCTGACAGGCCTGGCTTCCTGTGCAAGATGTCACCACTCTTCCTACTTTCATCCCACATGGTGGGCCCATAACCCACAGGTCCCAGGATCGAAACCTGACTCCTGTTTAACCCTGATTCTATTGTACCCTTTGCACTTGGCTTGTGTGTAATTCACGAGCTAAATTCTACCGTGTTTCATCCTGGTGTCAAACACCATGTTATTCTCGTTGTTCAAGCCCCCCCATTTTAGCTTCTGTCTAGGCATCGAATGATTGCCTGCCCGTCTGTGACTTTCGGTACCATCGTGTATTGCACTCAACGATTTCACTGAAATACTACTCGTGGGATACTTCGTGTATCTCCCATTGAGTTCACCGTTAGATGCACAAACTTTGTGGAGATGCGTTCTTCCAAGGTTTTCCCCCTTGTCGCGTTCGTAGGACGATGAAGATCCTGAAGAAAAGATGACGACTTGATCACGATGAATTGGAGCTGAGTAATGAAGACATCGACGTAATGGATCAACCCCTTCGACTAACCGGAGCAGTGACACGCACTTGTCAGAGTCCAGCAAGAAGACACGTCAACACCGAATGCAGAAATAGCTACCATCCTATGAGGTAGTACAATGCAGTACAAGGCCTAGTTGGCCATCGATGGAACAAAATGCAGATAACCAAGACTAGCTACATGCATCGATGCACTGGGTAGACAAGACGGGTCCTGCGTGCATGTCGTGCATTGATGCATGCATGAGCTTTTAGAAGAGTGATAATCCGAGAAGACTCGTTAGAATTTCGCAACCAGAACTTTTCCCCCTGCTCCACCGCTTAAATCTCGGGACGAGATTTCTTGTAGTGGAGGAGAATTGTGACACCCGGGTAATCAAGCTACAGAAATCCACCGCTAATGATGCCACGCCACCCCGGTTACTGTTGTTAAACACGCGTTGATTCAAACCCCACTTAAATTCAATTTAATTTAAAGTCAAAAATAAAAGTTTCAACTGTCAAAACTAATGTGTTCAAAGTATGGCAATTAATTCTTAGGTAGTTTTGGTGGTGGTCCAACATTTTTTTGGAAAATGATTAAATGCCCTGAGAAATTAAAACAACATTGAAAATAATTAGTAAATACTTTTAATTCAATAATGAATTGTAAACTAGTTGGAATATAGTTCGAACATTTTATATCGGTGGGTTATATTACGATGATGGTTTAGTTATAAGTCTGGTAAATTTCTGAAACTGTTTCTAATGTCAAAACTTTTGAAACCAAGTTGAAATAAATAAAAGACAAAACAAATTAAAAACAAAATACACACACACACACTAGCAAAGGCCCCAGCTCCCCACCTGGGCCGAAGGGCCCATCTGCAACCCACCTAACCCATGGCCTATATGGCCTCCACCCCCCCTGTGCTAACCCTAAGCCCACACCGTTTCCCCCCCCCCACTTCCCCCTGCTCCTCTCCCTCGCTCCTGGATCGAGCCAGGAGGAGGCGGCGCCGATGCGCCCCGCTCTCGCTCGCCGACCGGCCCTCCCGTCGCCGGTCCCCGCCTCGTCACTGCACCGACGGCCCCCTCGTCCTCTCTCCGCTCTCCCTCTCGTTCAGATCGGGGCGGAGGCGCCGCCCCCGATCCCCTGGCGCCCGGCGCTGCTCCACCGGCGTCCGGCCACCCGCCGGCGACCCCCGGCCATCTCCGCCTCTCCTTCTACCCCACCGGACGTCGCCCTCCGCTGCCGTCGCCCCCTCTTCTATTCCTCTCAGTGAGCACCCCCACTGCGCCTCCTCCCCTCTGTCACCACCATCGTCGCCTTGTCGCGCACCGGCCGTGGGCCACGCGCGCGCCGCTCCACCCTGCCGCGCCCGGGGCACGCCCTGGGCTCGTCGGCCGCGCCCTACCGCGCCGCACGCCCGCGTCCGCTTGGCCCCGGGCCCTGCTCCCCGCACCGCCCCGGCTGGCTGGCCACCCACGGCGCCGCCGGCCCCCCCGTTGTACGCGGCCAGGCCAGCCCGGCCCCCGCCGCGCGCGTTGGCGCCCTACGACGCCCGGACACGTCCGGCGCCCGTAGGGGTTGCCTGGACTTTGTCCGGTGGCAAAATGCCCCTGTTAACTATGATAAAAAAAGAAGAAGAAAAGAAAAGTAAAATAATAGTAATTAATTAATTAATTAATTAGATGATTAATTAATACCCCCCCCCCCCCCCCCCCCCCCCCCCCCCCCCCCCCCCCCCCCCCCCCCCCCCCCCCCCCCCCCCCCCCCCCCCCCCCCCCCCCCCCCCCCCCCCCCCCCCCCCCCCCCCCCCCCCCCCCCCCCCCCCCCCCCCCCCCCCCCCCCCCCCCCCCCCCCCCCCCCCCCCCCCCCCCCCCCCCCCCCCCCCCCCCCCCCCCCCCCCCCCCCCCCCCCCCCCCCCCCCCCCCCCCCCCCCCCCCCCCCCCCCCCCCCCCCCCCCCCCCCCCCCCCCCCCCCCCCCCCCCCCCCCCCCCCCCCCCCCCCCCCCCCCCCCCCCCCCCCCCCCCCCCCCCCCCCCCCCCCCCCCCCCCCCCCCCCCCCCCCCCCCCCCCCCCCCCCCCCCCCCCCCCCCCCCCCCCCCCCCCCCCCCCCCCCCCCCCCCCCCCCCCCCCCCCCCCCCCCCCCCCCCCCCCCCCCCCCCCCCCCCCCCCCCCCCCCCCCCCCCCCCCCCCCCCCCCCCCCCCCCCCCCCCCCCCCCCCCCCCCCCCCCCCCCCCCCCCCCCCCCCCCCCCCCCCCCCCCCCCCCCCCCCCCCCCCCCCCCCCCCCCCCCCCCCCCCCCCCCCCCCCCCCCCCCCCCCCCCCCCCCCCCCCCCCCCCCCCCCCCCCCCCCCCCCCCCCCCCCCCCCCCCCCCCCCCCCCCCCCCCCCCCCCCCCCCCCCCCCCCCCCCCCCCCCCCCCCCCCCCCCCCCCCCCCCCCCCCCCCCCCCCCCCCCCCCCCCCCCCCCCCCCCCCCCCCCCCCCCCCCCCCCCCCCCCCCCCCCCCCCCCCCCCCCCCCCCCCCCCCCCCCCCCCCCCCCCCCCCCCCCCCCCCCCCCCCCCCCCCCCCCCCCCCCCCCCCCCCCCCCCCCCCCCCCCCCCCCCCCCCCCCCCCCCCCCCCCCCCCCCCCCCCCCCCCCCCCCCCCCCCCCCCCCCCCCCCCCCCCCCCCCCCCCCCCCCCCCCCCCCCCCCCCCCCCCCCCCCCCCCCCCCCCCCCCCCCCCCCCCCCCCCCCCCCCCCCCCCCCCCCCCCCCCCCCCCCCCCCCCCCCCCCCCCCCCCCCCCCCCCCCCCCCCCCCCCCCCCCCCCCCCCCCCCCCCCCCCCCCCCCCCCCCCCCCCCCCCCCCCCCCCCCCCCCCCCCCCCCCCCCCCCCCCCCCCCCCCCCCCCCCCCCCCCCCCCCCCCCCCCCCCCCCCCCCCCCCCCCCCCCCCCCCCCCCCCCCCCCCCCCCCCCCCCCCCCCCCCCCCCCCCCCCCCCCCCCCCCCCCCCCCCCCCCCCCCCCCCCCCCCCCCCCCCCCCCCCCCCCCCCCCCCCCCCCCCCCCCCCCCCCCCCCCCCCCCCCCCCCCCCCCCCCCCCCCCCCCCCCCCCCCCCCCCCCCCCCCCCCCCCCCCCCCCCCCCCCCCCCCCCCCCCCCCCCCCCCCCCCCCCCCCCCCCCCCCCCCCCCCCCCCCCCCCCCCCCCCCCCCCCCCCCCCCCCCCCCCCCCCCCCCCCCCCCCCCCCCCCCCCCCCCCCCCCCCCCCCCCCCCCCCCCCCCCCCCCCCCCCCCCCCCCCCCCCCCCCCCCCCCCCCCCCCCCCCCCCCCCCCCCCCCCCCCCCCCCCCCCCCCCCCCCCCCCCCCCCCCCCCCCCCCCCCCCCCCCCCCCCCCCCCCCCCCCCCCCCCCCCCCCCCCCCCCCCCCCCCCCCCCCCCCCCCCCCCCCCCCCCCCCCCCCCCCCCCCCCCCCCCCCCCCCCCCCCCCCCCCCCCCCCCCCCCCCCCCCCCCCCCCCCCCCCCCCCCCCCCCCCCCCCCCCCCCCCCCCCCCCCCCCCCCCCCCCCCCCCCCCCCCCCCCCCCCCCCCCCCCCCCCCCCCCCCCCCCCCCCCCCCCCCCCCCCCCCCCCCCCCCCCCCCCCCCCCCCCCCCCCCCCCCCCCCCCCCCCCCCCCCCCCCCCCCCCCCCCCCCCCCCCCCCCCCCCCCCCCCCCCCCCCCCCCCCCCCCCCCCCCCCCCCCCCCCCCCCCCCCCCCCCCCCCCCCCCCCCCCCCCCCCCCCCCCCCCCCCCCCCCCCCCCCCCCCCCCCCCCCCCCCCCCCCCCCCCCCCCCCCCCCCCCCCCCCCCCCCCCCCCCCCCCCCCCCCCCCCCCCCCCCCCCCCCCCCCCCCCCCCCCCCCCCCCCCCCCCCCCCCCCCCCCCCCCCCCCCCCCCCCCCCCCCCCCCCCCCCCCCCCCCCCCCCCCCCCCCCCCCCCCCCCCCCCCCCCCCCCCCCCCCCCCCCCCCCCCCCCCCCCCCCCCCCCCCCCCCCCCCCCCCCCCCCCCCCCCCCCCCCCCCCCCCCCCCCCCCCCCCCCCCCCCCCCCCCCCCCCCCCCCCCCCCCCCCCCCCCCCCCCCCCCCCCCCCCCCCCCCCCCCCCCCCCCCCCCCCCCCCCCCCCCCCCCCCCCCCCCCCCCCCCCCCCCCCCCCCCCCCCCCCCCCCCCCCCCCCCCCCCCCCCCCCCCCCCCCCCCCCCCCCCCCCCCCCCCCCCCCCCCCCCCCCCCCCCCCCCCCCCCCCCCCCCCCCCCCCCCCCCCCCCCCCCCCCCCCCCCCCCCCCCCCCCCCCCCCCCCCCCCCCCCCCCCCCCCCCCCCCCCCCCCCCCCCCCCCCCCCCCCCCCCCCCCCCCCCCCCCCCCCCCCCCCCCCCCCCCCCCCCCCCCCCCCCCCCCCCCCCCCCCCCCCCCCCCCCCCCCCCCCCCCCCCCCCCCCCCCCCCCCCCCCCCCCCCCCCCCCCCCCCCCCCCCCCCCCCCCCCCCCCCCCCCCCCCCCCCCCCCCCCCCCCCCCCCCCCCCCCCCCCCCCCCCCCCCCCCCCCCCCCCCCCCCCCCCCCCCCCCCCCCCCCCCCCCCCCCCCCCCCCCCCCCCCCCCCCCCCCCCCCCCCCCCCCCCCCCCCCCCCCCCCCCCCCCCCCCCCCCCCCCCCCCCCCCCCCCCCCCCCCCCCCCCCCCCCCCCCCCCCCCCCCCCCCCCCCCCCCCCCCCCCCCCCCCCCCCCCCCCCCCCCCCCCCCCCCCCCCCCCCCCCCCCCCCCCCCCCCCCCCCCCCCCCCCCCCCCCCCCCCCCCCCCCCCCCCCCCCCCCCCCCCCCCCCCCCCCCCCCCCCCCCCCCCCCCCCCCCCCCCCCCCCCCCCCCCCCCCCCCCCCCCCCCCCCCCCCCCCCCCCCCCCCCCCCCCCCCCCCCCCCCCCCCCCCCCCCCCCCCCCCCCCCCCCCCCCCCCCCCCCCCCCCCCCCCCCCCCCCCCCCCCCCCCCCCCCCCCCCCCCCCCCCCCCCCCCCCCCCCCCCCCCCCCCCCCCCCCCCCCCCCCCCCCCCCCCCCCCCCCCCCCCCCCCCCCCCCCCCCCCCCCCCCCCCCCCCCCCCCCCCCCCCCCCCCCCCCCCCCCCCCCCCCCCCCCCCCCCCCCCCCCCCCCCCCCCCCCCCCCCCCCCCCCCCCCCCCCCCCCCCCCCCCCCCCCCCCCCCCCCAAGGGGGAATACACGAAGTACTACACGAGTTATATTTCAGGGAAATCGTTGACGAGTCTTCTCGGATTATCATTCTTCTATAAGCTCATGCATGTATCAATGCACGACATGCACGCAGAACCCGTCTTGTCTACCCAGTGCATCGATGCATGTAGCTAGCCTTGGTTATCTGCATTTTGTTCCATCGATGGCCAACTAGGCCTTGTACTGCATTGTACTACCCCATAGGATGGTAGCTATTTCTGCCTGCGGTGTTGACGTGTCTTCTTGCTGGACTCTGACAAGTGCGTGTCACTGCTCCGGTTTAGTCGAAGGGGTTGATCCATTACGTCGATGTCTTCATTACTCAGTTCCAATTCATCGTGAACAAGTCGTCATCTTTTCTTCGGGATCTTCATCGTCCTACGAACGCGATAAGGGGGAAAACTTTGGAAGAACGTATCTCCACAAAGTTGGGCAGCTGGTAGTGAACTCAAGGGGGAATACACGAAGTACTACACGAGTTATATTTCAGGGAAATCGTTGAGCGTAATATACGATGGTACCAAAGTTTCAAACGGGTAGGCAATCATTCGATGCCTAAACAAAGGCTGAAACGGGGGCTTGAACAATGAGAATAACATGGTGTTTGATTCCAGGATGAAACATAGCACAGAAATTTGCTCGTGAATTACACACGAAGCCAAGTGCAAAGGATACAATAGAATCAGGGTTGTACAGAAGAGTCAGGTTTCGATCCCGTGGACCTATGGGTTATGGGCCCACCATGTGGGTTGAAAGTAGGAAGAGTGGTGACATCTTGCACAGGAAGCAAGGCATGTCAGAGGATAGTCTGTCAGCTATGTCGGCAACAATGTCGGTACCAAGGACGGGGAACGAAGATACACCGTTTTCCCGCTCGTTGAAACGAGACGGACCAATAGGCAAAGTTCTCATCCACCGGAGGTTACCGGAATGTTAACAGCAATAGTAACGAGGTCTTGCTGGCAGAGTGGTACACCGAGGTGTTTTCATAAGCAGAGAATTATTACTGCTTAGGTCATATAGATCAAGAAGGTTAAACAGAACAACGGAAAGGAGGATGTGATCAACACATTAATTAGAACAATGGAAAGGAAAATACTGTGTCTATACACAAGTATTAAGAGCATATCCTTCCCACGGACAAGTAGAACTTGGCATACAGGTTGGGAGAGCAAGTACCCAACCATTTAGATAAAGAGGCAAGGAATAATGATGACGTTACCCATACAACGGTGTTTGGGTAACTGACCAAGAAACACTTAGCACGGCGCTTTCAATGTTCTTGTTGTTGATCGGAATATCATAGTCATGCTTCGAGGTAGCAATGATATGATGTTTCAAACAAGGGCCAGACTGTGGATACACAAATGATCCATCAGGAGTAACTTATAAAATAAGTCTTACAATTTCCTCCTGGAAGAATGGTTAACATTGCAACAGAAAGAAACTATATTAATAAGTCCTCCAGCCAAGTGTGTCAGGCTTGACATCACCTTACCGGGTCGTCAAGGACCAATATTATAACTCCTGGAATTATGTCCCAACCATCATATCTGACCGAGATTCAGATCTGATTGGTGTCGGGATATCTCAGACTCAGGATGTCCGAGAAGAAAAGGTGCAACACAAATCGATGAGATGACATTGTAAGATTCTCGAGAAATGAACCATGGGAGCGGGTCCCGAAGCAATAGTTCATCATTAAACCAAGGAGAGGATGAGGAGGTGGCTGATGGACTCAGCGACAATTCATCGAGTTTTCCAAAAGGATGGATTTTCACAATTATGTGAACAAGGAGATGACATTTGTCAATTAAAATGACATAATGTTGTATGCTCAAGGAAAACATACACCATTAATCATTAGTTGCAAGGTGTGCCTGAAATATGACCTTAGGTAGCAAGATCAATGTTAGAGTGATGATGCGATAATCGACAGTCCAAGAACGAACTATCGATCGTTAACTTCAAAGCAATAGGATCGCTAGAAGTACATAATTTAAGCAGAATCGTTTGTACATTGGTATCCCGGTTGGAATCAACACGGGGACAAAGAAAGAACGGTGGTGGCGAGACGTACCACTATACCAAGAATTTCAAAGAGGTGGAGCAATCCTCACAACATTCTTGACATAAAGGACAGTGATACTGTAAGGTAGAACATAATTCAAGCTGGATAGCAAGTTACATCCATAACATGGACAAGCTCACGATGGAATGACGTCAAAGGGGTTTTCGATGATATAAAATCATCGAGGGGAAGGAGGGTATTTCTCAACATGAACACAGTTGACATCCCGGAAGAAGTCAAAGTGTTGAAGGTGATCCGACACATTTGCTGGGAGACTTCATGAAGATGCAGTCGATCGGCGATGACATCAAGCCAAAGGTATGATGAAACGAAAGGTTATTGAACCCCCCCCCCCCCCCCCCCCCCCCCCCCCCCCCCCCCCCCCCCCCCCCCCCCCCCCCCCCCCCCCCCCCCCCCCCCCCCCCCCCCCCCCCCCCCCCCCCCCCCCCCCCCCCCCCCCCCCCCCCCCCCCCCCCCCCCCCCCCCCCCCCCCCCCCCCCCCCCCCCCCCCCCCCCCCCCCCCCCCCCCCCCCCCCCCCCCCCCCCCCCCCCCCCCCCCCCCCCCCCCCCCCCCCCCCCCCCCCCCCCCCCCCCCCCCCCCCCCCCCCCCCCCCCCCCCCCCCCCCCCCCCCCCCCCCCCCCCCCCCCCCCCCCCCCCCCCCCCCCCCCCCCCCCCCCCCCCCCCCCCCCCCCCCCCCCCCCCCCCCCCCCCCCCCCCCCCCCCCCCCCCCCCCCCCCCCCCCCCCCCCCCCCCCCCCCCCCCCCCCCCCCCCCCCCCCCCCCCCCCCCCCCCCCCCCCCCCCCCCCCCCCCCCCCCCCCCCCCCCCCCCCCCCCCCCCCCCCCCCCCCCCCCCCCCCCCCCCCCCCCCCCCCCCCCCCCCCCCCCCCCCCCCCCCCCCCCCCCCCCCCCCCCCCCCCCCCCCCCCCCCCCCCCCCCCCCCCCCCCCCCCCCCCCCCCCCCCCCCCCCCCCCCCCCCCCCCCCCCCCCCCCCCCCCCTTGTAAGACTTATTTTATAAGTTGCTCCTGATGGATCGTTTGTGTATCCAAAGCCTGGTCCTTACTTGCAACATCGTATCATTGCCACCTCGAAGCATGACTATAACACCCCGGCCTTCAACAAGAACATTGGATGCATAAATGCTAAGTGTTTCTTGGTCAGTTATCCAAACACCGTTGTGTGGGTGACATCATGATTATTCCTTGCCTCTTTGTCTAAATGGTTGGGTACTTGCTCTCCTGCCCGGTATACCATATTCTACTTGTTCATGGGAAGGATATATTACTACTACTTGTGTTAAGTCAAATTTCCTTCCTATTGTTCTGATTAATGTGTTGATCACATTTCTCCTTTCAATTGTTCTGATTAACCTTCTTGATCTATATGATCTAAGCAGTAATAATTCTCTGCTTATGAAAACACCTCGGTGTACCACTCTGCCAGCAAGACCTCGTTACTATTGTTGTTAGCATTCCGGTAACCTCCGGTGGACGAGAACTTTGCCTATCGGTCCGTCTCGTTTCAACGAGCGGGAAAACGGTGTATCTTCGTCCCTGTCCTCGGTACCGACATTGTTGCCGTCATAGACTATCCTCTGACATGCCTTGCTTTCTGTGCAAGATGTCACCACTCTTCCTACTTTCAACCCACATGGTGGGCCCATAACCCACAGGTCCACGGGATCGAAACCTGACTCCTGTTCCACCCTGATCCTAACGTATCCCTTGCACTTGGCTTGTGTGTAATTCACGAGCTAAATTCTGCCATGTTTCATCCTGGTATCAAACACCATGTTGTTCTAGTTGTTCAAGCCCCCATTTCAGCTTCTGTCTAGGCATCGAATGATTGCCTACCCGTTTGAAACTTTGGTACCATTGTATATTGCACTCAACGATTTCACTGAAATACAACTCGCGGGGTACTTCGTGTATTTCCCATTGGGTTCATCGTTAGATGCACAAACTTTGTGGAGATGCGATCTTCCGAGTTTTTCCCCCTTGTCACGTTCGTAGGACGATGGAGATCCCGAAGAAAAGATGACAACTTGATCACGATGAATTGGAGCTGAGTAATGAAGACATCGACGTAATGGATCAACCCCTTCGACTAACCGGAGCAGTGACACGCACTTGTCAGAGTCCAGCAAGAAGACACGTCAACACCACATGCAGAAATAGCTACCATCCTATGAGGTAGTACAATGCAGTACAAGGCCTAGTTGGCCATCAATGGAACAAAATGCAGATAACCAAGGCTAGCTACATGCATCGATGCACTGGGTAGACAAGACGGGTTCTGCGTGCATGTCGTGCATTGATACATGCATGAGCTTATAGAAGAATGATAATCCGAGAAGACTCGTTAGAATTTCGCAACCAGAACTTTCCCCCTTGCTCCACCGCTTAAATCTCGGGACGAGATTTCTTGTAGTGGAGGAGAATTGTGACACCCGGGTAATCATACTACAGTAATACCCTGCTAATGATGACACGTCACCACGGTTACTGTTGAAAACCTCGCGTTAATTCGAACCGATTCAAATTCAAATTTGAAATCACGT
>JAAAWM010008948.1:0-18115 GCA_036873465.1 Thinopyrum obtusiflorum
AACCGCGCTTGTATTAAGGGGTTGCTAGGTCTGCTCTCGGCCGTGAACGTAACATGCAGGAGTTCCCGGGGTGAAGGCCCAAGACCCCTGGGGGCATAGGTTAGTCCGGCGTGCTAACCTCTCTTTTAGGTATTCGGTCGGGTTGCGGCGTGTTGCTTAGCCGAGGCCGGGCATAACCCAGTAAAGTGTGTCCGGCCGGAGTTAAGCGAGCGTGGTGGGTAAGTTGGTGCACCCCTGCAGGGAAGAAAACATCTATCGATAGCCTGTCCTACGGTAACGAACACTCGGAGTTGTATCCCGATCGATACAACTAGAACTTGAGATGATAACTGGATAGTATGGCTCTGGGATTGCTTTCTCACAGGGAGTCGAGAAAGAATCTCAGGCCGATGTTGACGATACAACAACTACTTTACATTATGCTAATCTGCACTCTTCTAATGCTGCAAGACTAAAGATGCTAGTCTTCGCTAGGACTAGGTCTTCCCCTCTATTCTGGCATTTCTGCAGCCCAGTCCACATATACAGCCTCCTTTTGAAAATGTTGCATATGTAGTGTAGATCCTTGCTTGCTGAGTACTTCACAGTACTCACGTTTGCTTTCCTTTCTTTTTCCCCATATCCATTTGACGCGACCAGATGACGGAGCCCCAGAGCCAGCTGTTCCCGTTGGCGACTACGGCTACTACTACTACCCTGCTGGAGGTTACTACTACGAGGAGCCGGCAGACGACCAGGAGTAGGATTGGAGGGGGGGGGGGGGGGGGGGGGGGGGGGGGGGGGGGGGGGGGGGGGGGGGGGGGGGGGGGGGGGGGGGGGGGGGGGGGGGGGGGGGGGGGGGGGGGGGGGGGGGGGGGGGGGGGGGGGGGGGGGGGGGGGGGGGGGGGGGGGGGGGGGGGGGGGGGGGGGGGGGGGGGGGGGGGGGGGGGGGGGGGGGGGGGGGGGGGGGGGGGGGGGGGGGGGGGGGGGGGGGGGGGGGGGGGGGGGGGGGGGGGGGGGGGGGGGGGGGGGGGGGGGGGGGGGGGGGGGGGGGGGGGGGGGGGGGGGGGGGGGGGGGGGGGGGGGGGGGGGGGGGGGGGGGGGGGGGGGGGGGGGGGGGGGGGGGGGGGGGGGGGGGGGGGGGGGGGGGGGGGGGGGGGGGGGGGGGGGGGGGGGGGGGGGGGGGGGGGGGGGGGGGGGGGGGGGGGGGGGGGGGGGGGGGGGGGGGGGGGGGGGGGGGGGGGGGGGGGGGGGGGGGGGGGGGGGGGGGGGGGGGGGGGGGGGGGGGGGGGGGGGGGGGGGGGGGGGGGGGGGGGGGGGGGGGGGGGGGGGGGGGGGGGGGGGGGGGGGGGGGGGGGGGGGGGGGGGGGGGGGGGGGGGGGGGGGGGGGGGGGGGGGGGGGGGGGGGGGGGGGGGGGGGGGGGGGGGGGGGGGGGGGGGGGGGGGGGGGGGGGGGGGGGGGGGGGGGGGGGGGGGGGGGGGGGGGGGGGGGGGGGGGGGGGGGGGGGGGGGGGGGGGGGGGGGGGGGGGGGGGGGGGGGGGGGGGGGGGGGGGGGGGGGGGGGGGGGGGGGGGGGGGGGGGGGGGGGGGGGGGGGGGGGGGGGGGGGGGGGGGGGGGGGGGGGGGGGGGGGGGGGGGG
This sequence comes from Thinopyrum obtusiflorum, assembly GCA_036873465.1. Classification (NCBI taxonomy): domain Eukaryota; kingdom Viridiplantae; phylum Streptophyta; class Magnoliopsida; order Poales; family Poaceae; genus Thinopyrum; species Thinopyrum obtusiflorum. The sequence goes on from JAAAWM010008948.1 coordinate 1,619, forward strand.
GGGGGGGGGGGGGGGGGGGGGGGGGGGGGGGGGGGGGGGGGGGGGGGGGGGGGGGGGGGGGGGGGGGGGGGGGGGGGGGGGGGGGGGGGGGGGGGGGGGGGGGGGGGGGGGGGGGGGGGGGGGGGGGGGGGGGGGGGGGGGGGGGGGGGGGGGGGGGGGGGGGGGGGGGGGGGGGGGGGGGGGGGGGGGGGGGGGGGGGGGGGGGGGGGGGGGGGGGGGGGGGGGGGGGGGGGGGGGGGGGGGGGGGGGGGGGGGGGGGGGGGGGGGGGGGGGGGGGGGGGGGGGGGGGGGGGGGGGGGGGGGGGGGGGGGGGGGGGGGGGGGGGGGGGGGGGGGGGGGGGGGGGGGGGGGGGGGGGGGGGGGGGGGGGGGGGGGGGGGGGGGGGGGGGGGGGGGGGGGGGGGGGGGGGGGGGGGGGGGGGGGGGGGGGGGGGGGGGGGGGGGGGGGGGGGGGGGGGGGGGGGGGGGGGGGGGGGGGGGGGGGGGGGGGGGGGGGGGGGGGGGGGGGGGGGGGGGGGGGGGGGGGGGGGGGGGGGGGGGGGGGGGGGGGGGGGGGGGGGGGGGGGGGGGGGGGGGGGGGGGGGGGGGGGGGGGGGGGGGGGGGGGGGGGGGGGGGGGGGGGGGGGGGGGGGGGGGGGGGGGGGGGGGGGGGGGGGGGGGGGGGGGGGGGGGGGGGGGGGGGGGGGGGGGGGGGGGGGGGGGGGGGGGGGGGGGGGGGGGGGGGGGGGGGGGGGGGGGGGGGGGGGGGGGGGGGGGGGGGGGGGGGGGGGGGGGGGGGGGGGGGGGGGGGGGGGGGGGGGGGGGGGGGGGGGGGGGGGGGGGGGGGGGGGGGGGGGGGGGGGGGGGGGGGGGGGGGGGGGGGGGGGGGGGGGGGGGGGGGGGGGGGGGGGGGGGGGGGGGGGGGGGGGGGGGGGGGGGGGGGGGGGGGGGGGGGGGGGGGGGGGGGGGGGGGGGGGGGGGGGGGGGGGGGGGGGGGGGGGGGGGGGGGGGGGGGGGGGGGGGGGGGGGGGGGGGGGGGGGGGGGGGGGGGGGGGGGGGGGGGGGGGGGGGGGGGGGGGGGGGGGGGGGGGGGGGGGGGGGGGGGGGGGGGGGGGGGGGGGGGGGGGGGGGGGGGGGGGGGGGGGGGGGGGGGGGGGGGGGGGGGGGGGGGGGGGGGGGGGGGGGGGGGGGGGGGGGGGGGGGGGGGGGGGGGGGGGGGGGGGGGGGGGGGGGGGGGGGGGGGGGGGGGGGGGGGGGGGGGGGGGGGGGGGGGGGGGGGGGGGGGGGGGGGGGGGGGGGGGGGGGGGGGGGGGGGGGGGGGGGGGGGGGGGGGGGGGGGGGGGGGGGGGGGGGGGGGGGGGGGGGGGGGGGGGGGGGGGGGGGGGGGGGGGGGGGGGGGGGGGGGGGGGGGGGGGGGGGGGGGGGGGGGGGGGGGGGGGGGGGGGGGGGGGGGGGGGGGGGGGGGGGGGGGGGGGGGGGGGGGGGGGGGGGGGGGGGGGGGGGGGGGGGGGGGGGGGGGGGGGGGGGGGGGGGGGGGGGGGGGGGGGGGGGGGGGGGGGGGGGGGGGGGGGGGGGGGGGGGGGGGGGGGGGGGGGGGGGGGGGGGGGGGGGGGGGGGGGGGGGGGGGGGGGGGGGGGGGGGGGGGGGGGGGGGGGGGGGGGGGGGGGGGGGGGGGGGGGGGGGGGGGGGGGGGGGGGGGGGGGGGGGGGGGGGGGGGGGGGGGGGGGGGGGGGGGGGGGGGGGGGGGGGGGGGGGGGGGGGGGGGGGGGGGGGGGGGGGGGGGGGGGGGGGGGGGGGGGGGGGGGGGGGGGGGGGGGGGGGGGGGGGGGGGGGGGGGGGGGGGGGGGGGGGGGGGGGGGGGGGGGGGGGGGGGGGGGGGGGGGGGGGGGGGGGGGGGGGGGGGGGGGGGGGGGGGGGGGGGGGGGGGGGGGGGGGGGGGGGGGGGGGGGGGGGGGGGGGGGGGGGGGGGGGGGGGGGGGGGGGGGGGGGGGGGGGGGGGGGGGGGGGGGGGGGGGGGGGGGGGGGGGGGGGGGGGGGGGGGGGGGGGGGGGGGGGGGGGGGGGGGGGGGGGGGGGGGGGGGGGGGGGGGGGGGGGGGGGGGGGGGGGGGGGGGGGGGGGGGGGGGGGGGGGGGGGGGGGGGGGGGGGGGGGGGGGGGGGGGGGGGGGGGGGGGGGGGGGGGGGGGGGGGGGGGGGGGGGGGGGGGGGGGGGGGGGGGGGGGGGGGGGGGGGGGGGGGGGGGGGGGGGGGGGGGGGGGGGGGGGGGGGGGGGGGGGGGGGGGGGGGGGGGGGGGGGGGGGGGGGGGGGGGGGGGGGGGGGGGGGGGGGGGGGGGGGGGGGGGGGGGGGGGGGGGGGGGGGGGGGGGGGGGGGGGGGGGGGGGGGGGGGGGGGGGGGGGGGGGGGGGGGGGGGGGGGGGGGGGGGGGGGGGGGGGGGGGGGGGGGGGGGGGGGGGGGGGGGGGGGGGGGGGGGGGGGGGGGGGGGGGGGGGGGGGGGGGGGGGGGGGGGGGGGGGGGGGGGGGGGGGGGGGGGGGGGGGGGGGGGGGGGGGGGGGGGGGGGGGGGGGGGGGGGGGGGGGGGGGGGGGGGGGGGGGGGGGGGGGGGGGGGGGGGGGGGGGGGGGGGGGGGGGGGGGGGGGGGGGGGGGGGGGGGGGGGGGGGGGGGGGGGGGGGGGGGGGGGGGGGGGGGGGGGGGGGGGGGGGGGGGGGGGGGGGGGGGGGGGGGGGGGGGGGGGGGGGGGGGGGGGGGGGGGGGGGGGGGGGGGGGGGGGGGGGGGGGGGGGGGGGGGGGGGGGGGGGGGGGGGGGGGGGGGGGGGGGGGGGGGGGGGGGGGGGGGGGGGGGGGGGGGGGGGGGGGGGGGGGGGGGGGGGGGGGGGGGGGGGGGGGGGGGGGGGGGGGGGGGGGGGGGGGGGGGGGGGGGGGGGGGGGGGGGGGGGGGGGGGGGGGGGGGGGGGGGGGGGGGGGGGGGGGGGGGGGGGGGGGGGGGGGGGGGGGGGGGGGGGGGGGGGGGGGGGGGGGGGGGGGGGGGGGGGGGGGGGGGGGGGGGGGGGGGGGGGGGGGGGGGGGGGGGGGGGGGGGGGGGGGGGGGGGGGGGGGGGGGGGGGGGGGGGGGGGGGGGGGGGGGGGGGGGGGGGGGGGGGGGGGGGGGGGGGGGGGGGGGGGGGGGGGGGGGGGGGGGGGGGGGGGGGGGGGGGGGGGGGGGGGGGGGGGGGGGGGGGGGGGGGGGGGGGGGGGGGGGGGGGGGGGGGGGGGGGGGGGGGGGGGGGGGGGGGGGGGGGGGGGGGGGGGGGGGGGGGGGGGGGGGGGGGGGGGGGGGGGGGGGGGGGGGGGGGGGGGGGGGGGGGGGGGGGGGGGGGGGGGGGGGGGGGGGGGGGGGGGGGGGGGGGGGGGGGGGGGGGGGGGGGGGGGGGGGGGGGGGGGGGGGGGGGGGGGGGGGGGGGGGGGGGGGGGGGGGGGGGGGGGGGGGGGGGGGGGGGGGGGGGGGGGGGGGGGGGGGGGGGGGGGGGGGGGGGGGGGGGGGGGGGGGGGGGGGGGGGGGGGGGGGGGGGGGGGGGGGGGGGGGGGGGGGGGGGGGGGGGGGGGGGGGGGGGGGGGGGGGGGGGGGGGGGGGGGGGGGGGGGGGGGGGGGGGGGGGGGGGGGGGGGGGGGGGGGGGGGGGGGGGGGGGGGGGGGGGGGGGGGGGGGGGGGGGGGGGGGGGGGGGGGGGGGGGGGGGGGGGGGGGGGGGGGGGGGGGGGGGGGGGGGGGGGGGGGGGGGGGGGGGGGGGGGGGGGGGGGGGGGGGGGGGGGGGGGGGGGGGGGGGGGGGGGGGGGGGGGGGGGGGGGGGGGGGGGGGGGGGGGGGGGGGGGGGGGGGGGGGGGGGGGGGGGGGGGGGGGGGGGGGGGGGGGGGGGGGGGGGGGGGGGGGGGGGGGGGGGGGGGGGGGGGGGGGGGGGGGGGGGGGGGGGGGGGGGGGGGGGGGGGGGGGGGGGGGGGGGGGGGGGGGGGGGGGGGGGGGGGGGGGGGGGGGGGGGGGGGGGGGGGGGGGGGGGGGGGGGGGGGGGGGGGGGGGGGGGGGGGGGGGGGGGGGGGGGGGGGGGGGGGGGGGGGGGGGGGGGGGGGGGGGGGGGGGGGGGGGGGGGGGGGGGGGGGGGGGGGGGGGGGGGGGGGGGGGGGGGGGGGGGGGGGGGGGGGGGGGGGGGGGGGGGGGGGGGGGGGGGGGGGGGGGGGGGGGGGGGGGGGGGGGGGGGGGGGGGGGGGGGGGGGGGGGGGGGGGGGGGGGGGGGGGGGGGGGGGGGGGGGGGGGGGGGGGGGGGGGGGGGGGGGGGGGGGGGGGGGGGGGGGGGGGGGGGGGGGGGGGGGGGGGGGGGGGGGGGGGGGGGGGGGGGGGGGGGGGGGGGGGGGGGGGGGGGGGGGGGGGGGGGGGGGGGGGGGGGGGGGGGGGGGGGGGGGGGGGGGGGGGGGGGGGGGGGGGGGGGGGGGGGGGGGGGGGGGGGGGGGGGGGGGGGGGGGGGGGGGGGGGGGGGGGGGGGGGGGGGGGGGGGGGGGGGGGGGGGGGGGGGGGGGGGGGGGGGGGGGGGGGGGGGGGGGGGGGGGGGGGGGGGGGGGGGGGGGGGGGGGGGGGGGGGGGGGGGGGGGGGGGGGGGGGGGGGGGGGGGGGGGGGGGGGGGGGGGGGGGGGGGGGGGGGGGGGGGGGGGGGGGGGGGGGGGGGGGGGGGGGGGGGGGGGGGGGGGGGGGGGGGTACGTCGGCGTCAGGGTCTACCGAGAGAGAAGAGGGGGAAGAAACAGATAAATATAAGGTATATGATGTAACACGGTACACGCTACTACTAGGATGCAGTGCAGGGTTGTCTAAAGATGCACCTGAGTCATCATGGTTATTTTAGGATTAGCACGGGATTTAATTACCGGAGGGTGAGCAATATTCCTATACTGGAATCGAGCTCGGAGTTACAAGTTCTCATGAGTAGGGGGTTCCGGCATCAGAACAGACGACACGATCAGACTCGGCTCGTCGTTCTGAGCAACTTTCATGTATAAACTTTTTCGATCCGAGCTACGGTTTAAAAGATATGAATTTTTAAAGATTATTTGAATTTCCTGGATTTATTTTATTTGCAGAAAATGAATTATGACGTCAGCAGTACGTCACGGTGACGTCAGCAGGTCAACTGACCGCTGGCCAGGTCAAACCTGACATGTGGGTCCAGTGGGACCCACATGTCAGCCTCTGTTTAAACTAACAGAGTATTTTATTAATCAGGGGGGGGGGGGGGGGGGGGGGGGGGGGGGGGGGGGGGGGGGGGGGGGGGGGGGGGGGGGGGGGGGGGGGGGGGGGGGGGGGGGGGGGGGGGGGGGGGGGGGGGGGGGGGGGGGGGGGGGGGGGGGGGGGGGGGGGGGGGGGGGGGGGGGGGGGGGGGGGGGGGGGGGGGGGGGGGGGGGGGGGGGGGGGGGGGGGGGGGGGGGGGGGGGGGGGGGGGGGGGGGGGGGGGGGGGGGGGGGGGGGGGGGGGGGGGGGGGGGGGGGGGGGGGGGGGGGGGGGGGGGGGGGGGGGGGGGGGGGGGGGGGGGGGGGGGGGGGGGGGGGGGGGGGGGGGGGGGGGGGGGGGGGGGGGGGGGGGGGGGGGGGGGGGGGGGGGGGGGGGGGGGGGGGGGGGGGGGGGGGGGGGGGGGGGGGGGGGGGGGGGGGGGGGGGGGGGGGGGGGGGGGGGGGGGGGGGGGGGGGGGGGGGGGGGGGGGGGGGGGGGGGGGGGGGGGGGGGGGGGGGGGGGGGGGGGGGGCTCGGGCAGCTCTGCACCGAGCTCATCGCCGGCAATGGCGGGCGGCAGAGCAGCGGCTTCGGTGGCGGCTAGCAGCGATGGATAAACGAGCAGCGAACGACGGGGAGGGTGTGATGCTCACCGAGCGGCAGGCACGAAAGGTCGGTGGCGGATTAGTAGCAGCAGCGGCAGCGCATTCGCCGGGGAATCTCGTCGGAGTCGGGGAAGAAGGTGAGCTCGTGACGCTCGGCACAGCGGCTCCCGGCTCGACCCGGCGGTAGTGGAGGACGTAGTAGAGGCAGGCACGTTCATCGGACACGGTTGCCGGACTCGGGGACGCCGGTGGCCGCGGGATCTCGCCGTCGCGGCGACGGCGACGCTCGGCTGGGGTGGGTTTGGAGGGAGAAGACAGAACGAATGAGGGTGAGCGAGGAGAGAGTGACGGGGAGGACCAGGGGAACGGCTCGGCATCGCCCTTATCCCCTCTGCCGCACTGTTTCGTCGGTGGCGTCGACGTGTCACCGCGCCGGCGGCGTGCGCGGGCTCGGCCACGACGCGGCCGACACGCATGGGAGAGAAGGAGGGCAATGGGCCAGCTGGGCCGAACCGGGGCACTGTGCACTTAGGCCCAGTGCACAGTGCCTCGTTTTATATTTTCTGTTTTTTGTTTTTCTTTTCTTTATTTCATTTCTATTTTGATTTAGTTAGGGCACTTTTGCATTTTTGTAAAGTTTGAGAATTGTCCCCAATATTACAATGCAATAATCCCTTCCACCGAAAATTGGTTTGGGCAAATTTGGAGTTTGTATGAATCTGAAAAGATTTTAAATGGATTTAAATATCCTGTTTTGGTGCTGTTTCCAATTGTTTGAGCCCTTTCTTTAACTCCAAAAATATTGATTATGATTTTGACATTTCTACTGGATTATTTGCTAATTAATGGACATTTTCCCAGCAGAGTGTGATCAACTTCAAATTTCACTTTTAAATTAGAGATGATTTTCAGAGTTGAATTTGGTTTGAATCCTTAACCCTTATGACTTGGCACTGCAAATGATCATGACTTGGCAAGTTTAACAGAGCATCACAGGGCTTATTACAAGGGGGTGTTACAAATTCTCCTCCTCTAAAAGAAATTCTCGTCCCGAGAATTTAGGAGGAAGAAGGAAAGAGTTCGGGATATTCTGCTCGGAGATTATCCTCGCGTTCCCAAGTGGCTTCTTCTTCAGTATGATTCGACCACTGCACTTTTAGGAACTTGGTCGTCTTCTGACGAGTACGACGTTCAGCTTCATCGAGGATGCGGACCGGATGCTCCTTATATGACAGATCATCTTGCAAATCGAGCATCTCATGATCCACTGCACGATGCGGAGATTCTTTGAAACATTTTCGAAGCTGCGACACATGGAAGACGTCGTGGATATGAGAGAATTGTGGCGGCAACTCCAATTTATATGCCACCTGTCCACGTCTAGCCACGATGCGGAAAGGACCAATATAGCGAGGAGCTAACTTGCCCTTGATTCCGAAACGACGAGTACCCTTCATAGGAGTGACTCGAAGATAAGCATGATCACCTGGTTGATAAGTCAGACCCCATCGCTTGCGATCATAGTTGCTCTTCTGGCGGTCCTGAGCCGCCTTGAGATTTTCTCGGATAATTTTAACTTGTTCTTCGGCATGTTGAATGATGTTCGGTCCCACAAGTGGTCGTTCCCCAGTTTCTGACCAATTCAGAGGGGTTCGACACTTACGGCCATAAAGCACTTCGAAGGGGGCCATCTTCAAGCTGGCTTGATAACTGTTGTTATAAGAGAACTCGGCATTTGGAAGAGATTCTTCCCACTTCTTACCGAATGATATAACACAAGCTCGAAGCATATCTTCAAGCACTTGGTTAACTCACTCAACTTGGCCTTGGGACTGAGGATGATAAGCTGAACTCCAAGTAATATGAGTTCCCATTGCTTGTTGGAAACTTTCCCAGAACTTGGAAGTGAAGAGACCACCACGATCTGAACTTATCTCCTTCGGAATACCATGGAGAGAAACAATTCTGGAGATGTAAAGTTCTGCTAGCTGACTAGCAGTGATAGTCTCCTTGACAGGTAGAAAATGTGCAACCTTGGAGAGTTGATCAACGACGGCAAGAATAGCGTCATGACCCTTCTGAGACTTAGGAAGACCTGTAATGAAATCCATCTGCACTTTGTCCCATTTCCACAGAGGAATAGGGAAAGGTTGCAGAATACCAGCAGGCTTCTGATGTACTGCTTTCACGCGACGGCAAACGTCGCTTTCAGCATCAAGCAATGAAATGTATGGGATCATTCATGAAGTAATCATGCACGTCAGAAAAGAAGTGCAATAGATACAACATCGTAGTCGTTGCGACATACAGATCCATACACAGGTTCGGTTACAGACCAGCACTACAACGGCGTAGAAGGTAAACTAGGAAACTAGGCGGCACGCAGGTACGCGGCGAAGAAGGTCCAGATGGATTTTAGCAACGCGGCATAGCGACAAGCTACATCAACGTCGGAGAAAACCACTGAAACGGGGTAGCTGCAAGTGCGGACAACGAGGGTTCATCGCGGAAGGATCCTGTGCTCCATGTGCACTCTGATGCAGAACCCGGTCTCGAACTGTAAGCAGGGGTCCACGTGCGGGTGTATGGCCTCCAACAGCAGGCCAATCAATCCCTGGTGGCATCTCAGTCCTGCTCGGGTAAAGAATGTGCTCTGGGTGTATCCCTGCACGAACAGCTAGTAGCAACTGCGTCATTGCCTCGTAGAGTCGTGCTCGAGTGGCAAACAACTCAACAGCAAGAGCTCAAACAGTTCGATCCAGAGCCTGAGTATAGTGAATCAGAACTCGCTGATCATAGCGACGAGGCTCGTACGGGGCAAATACAGCTGTGTAATATCCGGTAGCATCACCAGCAGGGGCGTACGGAATGTATCGATACTCAGAAGCATCCAAGTCAGCACTGAGCTGTCCTCGGAGACGTGCGACAGCAGAGTAGGCGGCATCATGTACTGGGGGGGGGGGGGGGGGGGGGGGGGGGGGGGGGGGGGGGGGGGGGGGGGGGGGGGGGGGGGGGGGGGGGGGGGGGGGGGGGGGGGGGGGGGGGGGGGGGGGGGGGGGGGGGGGGGGGGGGGGGGGGGGGGGGGGGGGGGGGGGGGGGGGGGGGGGGGGGGGGGGGGGGGGGGGGGGGGGGGGGGGGGGGGGGGGGGGGGGGGGGGGGGGGGGGGGGGGGGGGGGGGGGGGGGGGGGGGGGGGGGGGGGGGGGGGGGGGGGGGGGGGGGGGGGGGGGGGGGGGGGGGGGGGGGGGGGGGGGGGGGGGGGGGGGGGGGGGGGGGGGGGGGGGGGGGGGGGGGGGGGGGGGGGGGGGGGGGGGGGGGGGGGGGGGGGGGGGGGGGGGGGGGGGGGGGGGGGGGGGGGGGGGGGGGGGGGGGGGGGGGGGGGGGGGGGGGGGGGGGGGGGGGGGGGGGGGGGGGGGGGGGGGGGGGGGGGGGGGGGGGGGGGGGGGGGGGGGGGGGGGGGGGGGGGGGGGGGGGGGGGGGGGGGGGGGGGGGGGGGGGGGGGGGGGGGGGGGGGGGGGGGGGGGGGGGGGGGGGGGGGGGGGGGGGGGGGGGGGGGGGGGGGGGGGGGGGGGGGGGGGGGGGGGGGGGGGGGGGGGGGGGGGGGGGGGGGGGGGGGGGGGGGGGGGGGGGGGGGGGGGGGGGGGGGGGGGGGGGGGGGGGGGGGGGGGGGGGGGGGGGGGGGGGGGGGGGGGGGGGGGGGGGGGGGGGGGGGGGGGGGGGGGGGGGGGGGGGGGGGGGGGGGGGGGGGGGGGGGGGGGGGGGGGGGGGGGGGGGGGGGGGGGGGGGGGGGGGGGGGGGGGGGGGGGGGGGGGGGGGGGGGGGGGGGGGGGGGGGGGGGGGGGGGGGGGGGGGGGGGGGGGGGGGGGGGGGGGGGGGGGGGGGGGGGGGGGGGGGGGGGGGGGGGGGGGGGGGGGGGGGGGGGGGGGGGGGGGGGGGGGGGGGGGGGGGGGGGGGGGGGGGGGGGGGGGGGGGGGGGGGGGGGGGGGGGGGGGGGGGGGGGGGGGGGGGGGGGGGGGGGGGGGGGGGGGGGGGGGGGGGGGGGGGGGGGGGGGGGGGGGGGGGGGGGGGGGGGGGGGGGGGGGGGGGGGGGGGGGGGGGGGGGGGGGGGGGGGGGGGGGGGGGGGGGGGGGGGGGGGGGGGGGGGGGGGGGGGGGGGGGGGGGGGGGGGGGGGGGGGGGGGGGGGGGGGGGGGGGGGGGGGGGGGGGGGGGGGGGGGGGGGGGGGGGGGGGGGGGGGGGGGGGGGGGGGGGGGGGGGGGGGGGGGGGGGGGGGGGGGGGGGGGGGGGGGGGGGGGGGGGGGGGGGGGGGGGGGGGGGGGGGGGGGGGGGGGGGGGGGGGGGGGGGGGGGGGGGGGGGGGGGGGGGGGGGGGGGGGGGGGGGGGGGGGGGGGGGGGGGGGGGGGGGGGGGGGGGGGGGGGGGGGGGGGGGGGGGGGGGGGGGGGGGGGGGGGGGGGGGGGGGGGGGGGGGGGGGGGGGGGGGGGGGGGGGGGGGGGGGGGGGGGGGGGGGGGGGGGGGGGGGGGGGGGGGGGGGGGGGGGGGGGGGGGGGGGGGGGGGGGGGGGGGGGGGGGGGGGGGGGGGGGGGGGGGGGGGGGGGGGGGGGGGGGGGGGGGGGGGGGGGGGGGGGGGGGGGGGGGGGGGGGGGGGGGGGGGGGGGGGGGGGGGGGGGGGGGGGGGGGGGGGGGGGGGGGGGGGGGGGGGGGGGGTACATGATACTAAAGACGGGTCGGCCCTGAGGGGTACCCGCGCGAGCTGAAAAGCGAAATGATGTGGAGGCGGGTTGACCTGAGAGGTGCCCGTGAGATAATGACGAGGTGTGGCCGGGCATTCCTAGCCCTTGCCGCAAGTCCTCGAGACGGGGCGACGGGGTCACATCTTTCGTGAGTCTCTGCTCGTTACCGCGCGCTCCTAATCCACGAGCGATTTGGATATTTGATCCGAGGGGCCTCTGGCCCGATAGCACTAACCATCACGTGGGCATAGTATGGGCGTTCTGCGTCGTATACTTCAGCTGGAGCTTAATTGACGTTAGCGAGGAGCGGCCCGTTTTGGATTGGACTGGGAACGCAACTGCGCTTGTATTAAGGGGTTGCTAGGTCTGCTTCCAAAACGTCCTCGCAACATGCAGGAGTTCCCGGGGCGAAGGCCCAAGACCCCCGGGTGCATAGGTTAGTCCGGCGTGCTGACCTCTCATTAAGTATCTGGTCGGGTTGCGGCGTATTGTTTGGCCGAGGGCGGGCATGACCCAGCAAAGTGTGTCCGGCCGGAGTTAAGCAAGCGTGATGGGTAAGTTGGTGCACCCCTGCAGGGAAGAAACTTCTATCGATAGCCTGTCCTACGGTGACGGACACTCGGAGTTGTATCCCGATCGGTACAACTAGAACATGATGGAGATGATAACTGGATACTAGGGCTCTGGGATTGCTTTCTCGCAGGGAGTCGAGGAAGGATCTCAGGCCGAGGTTGATGATACTACTACTACTACTTTACATTATGTTATTCTTTTCTCTTCCATGCTGCAAGACTGAAGATGCTGAAGATGCTAGTCTTCGATAGGACTAGGCTTCCCCCTCTATTCTGGCATTTCTGCAGCCCAGTCCACATATACAGCCCTTCCTTGAAAATGTTGCATATGTAGTGTAGATCCTTGCTTGCTGAGTACTTCGGATGAGTACTCACGTTTGTTTTACTTTCTTTTTCCCCCATATCCATTTGACGTCGCCAGACGACGGAGCCCCTAAGACTGCCGCCCCAGTCGACGACTACGGCTACTACTACTACCCTCCCGGCGAGTACTACTACGAGGAGCCGACTGACGACCAGGAGTAGGATCGGAGGGTCCAGGGCAGGAGGCCCACGCCTTTCGATCGTAGTCTTTTATTTTACCCCGCCTCTGTGAAGGCTTATCTCTCTCTCTATGTAATAGTCTGTACTCAGACTCTGATGCTGAGAGGTGCCCGTGAGATAATGACGAGGTGTGGCCGGGCATTCCTAGCCCTTGCCGCAAGTCCTCGAGACGGGGCGACGGGGGGGGGGGGGGGGGGGGGGGGGGGGGGGGGGGGGGGGGGGGGGGGGGGGGGGGGGGGGGGGGGGGGGGGGGGGGGGGGGGGGGGGGGGGGGGGGGGGGGGGGGGGGGGGGGGGGGGGGGGGGGGGGGGGGGGGGGGGGGGGGGGGGGGGGGGGGGGGGGGGGGGGGGGGGGGGGGGGGGGGGGGGGGGGGGGGGGGGGGGGGGGGGGGGGGGGGGGGGGGGGGGGGGGGGGGGGGGGGGGGGGGGGGGGGGGGGGGGGGGGGGGGGGGGGGGGGGGGGGGGGGGGGGGGGGGGGGGGGGGGGGGGGGGGGGGGGGGGGGGGGGGGGGGGGGGGGGGGGGGGGGGGGGGGGGGGGGGGGGGGGGGGGGGGGGGGGGGGGGGGGGGGGGGGGGGGGGGGGGGGGGGGGGGGGGGGGGGGGGGGGGGGGGGGGGGGGGGGGGGGGGGGGGGGGGGGGGGGGGGGGGGGGGGGGGGGGGGGGGGGGGGGGGGGGGGGGGGGGGGGGGGGGGGGGGGGGGGGGGGGGGGGGGGGGGGGGGGGGGGGGGGGGGGGGGGGGGGGGGGGGGGGGGGGGGGGGGGGGGGGGGGGGGGGGGGGGGGGGGGGGGGGGGGGGGGGGGGGGGGGGGGGGGGGGGGGGGGGGGGGGGGGGGGGGGGGGGGGGGGGGGGGGGGGGGGGGGGGGGGGGGGGGGGGGGGGGGGGGGGGGGGGGGGGGGGGGGGGGGGGGGGGGGGGGGGGGGGGGGGGGGGGGGGGGGGGGGGGGGGGGGGGGGGGGGGGGGGGGGGGGGGGGGGGGGGGGGGGGGGGGGGGGGGGGGGGGGGGGGGGGGGGGGGGGGGGGGGGGGGGGGGGGGGGGGGGGGGGGGGGGGGGGGGGGGGGGGGGGGGGGGGGGGGGGGGGGGGGGGGGGGGGGGGGGGGGGGGGGGGGGGGGGGGGGGGGGGGGGGGGGGGGGGGGGGGGGGGGGGGGGGGGGGGGGGGGGGGGGGGGGGGGGGGGGGGGGGGGGGGGGGGGGGGGGGGGGGGGGGGGGGGGGGGGGGGGGGGGGGGGGGGGGGGGGGGGGGGGGGGGGGGGGGGGGGGGGGGGGGGGGGGGGGGGGGGGGGGGGGGGGGGGGGGGGGGGGGGGGGGGGGGGGGGGGGGGGGGGGGGGGGGGGGGGGGGGGGGGGGGGGGGGGGGGGGGGGGGGGGGGGGGGGGGGGGGGGGGGGGGGGGGGGGGGGGGGGGGGGGGGGGGGGGGGGGGGGGGGGGGGGGGGGGGGGGGGGGGGGGGGGGGGGGGGGGGGGGGGGGGGGGGGGGGGGGGGGGGGGGGGGGGGGGGGGGGGGGGGGGGGGGGGGGGGGGGGGGGGGGGGGGGGGGGGGGGGGGGGGGGGGGGGGGGGGGGGGGGGGGGGGGGGGGGGGGGGGGGGGGGGGGGGGGGGGGGGGGGGGGGGGGGGGGGGGGGGGGGGGGGGGGGGGGGGGGGGGGGGGGGGGGGGGGGGGGGGGGGGGGGGGGGGGGGGGGGGGGGGGGGGGGGGGGGGGGGGGGGGGGGGGGGGGGGGGGGGGGGGGGGGGGGGGGGGGGGGGGGGGGGGGGGGGGGGGGGGGGGGGGGGGGGGGGGGGGGGGGGGGGGGGGGGGGGGGGGGGGGGGGGGGGGGGGGGGGGGGGGGGGGGGGGGGGGGGGGGGGGGGGGGGGGGGGGGGGGGGGGGGGGGGGGGGGGGGGGGGGGGGGGGGGGGGGGGGGGGGGGGGGGGGGGGGGGGGGGGGGGGGGGGGGGGGGGGGGGGGGGGGGGGGGGGGGGGGGGGGGGGGGGGGGGGGGGGGGGGGGGGGGGGGGGGGGGGGGGGGGGGGGGGGGGGGGGGGGGGGGGGGGGGGGGGGGGGGGGGGGGGGGGGGGGGGGGGGGGGGGGGGGGGGGGGGGGGGGGGGGGGGGGGGGGGGGGGGGGGGGGGGGGGGGGGGGGGGGGGGGGGGGGGGGGGGGGGGGGGGGGGGGGGGGGGGGGGGGGGGGGGGGGGGGGGGGGGGGGGGGGGGGGGGGGGGGGGGGGGGGGGGGGGGGGGGGGGGGGGGGGGGGGGGGGGGGGGGGGGGGGGGGGGGGGGGGGGGGGGGGGGGGGGGGGGGGGGTGTATGGTTAGTGCACGATTAAGTCGGGGTCGTCACAGGTTGGTATCAGAGCCGACTGCCTTTAGGAATCCCCTTTCCCAACTCCTTGGCCGAAGTTGAGTCTAGAGATCCAAAACTTGTTTTACTAACTTGTCTGTGTGGCTTACGGGCCCACGTCACCAACTGAGTGGTATTAGGATCTTTTACTTCTCGACCTTTGCTCTGGGACTTTAACTTCTCCTCTATTCGGGTTTTTAAAATTACTAACACCGACACTTAGGATCTCGTTAATTCCATCCACCCGGAGAGCTGGATATCGGTGCGATTTCCCTGTCGTTGATCTGATTAGTCTGATAATCATTTTCCTTTCCATTCTTCTGTTTAACCTTTCTATTCAAGATCTATTATATTTCTCGTCATCGAATGACAATCTTGAACTTCTCTGTTTCAGATGGACCGCCTGTTTACCCCTCGTCCTACGACACAGCTTGTGCTTCGCACCTACGCTCGAGACGTACCTGGGTTTCCGGCTGTTCTGATCGACCTCTTGATTAGGCTGAGATACCGCTGGTGCCCCGAGTACATGGTCTACGAGGTTTATCGTGAGTTCAACCAGGAGCAGTACTATGCTGATGTTCGCATCTACGATCAGCAGGATGACTCAGACACTGAGCTACACCATTTTCACGGTATCGGTGTGACGATTGAGATGGCAGTTCATGATGCCGCCTACTCTGCTGTCGCACGTCTCCGAGGACAGCTTAGTGCTGACTTGGATGCTTCTGAGTATCGGTACATTCCGTACGCCCCTGCTGGAGATGCTACTGGGTACTACACCGCTGTCACTGCCCCGTACGAGCCTCGTCGCTATGATCCGCGAGTTCTGATTCACTGTACTCAGGCTCTGGATCGCACCGCTCGAGCTCTTGCTGTTGAGTTGTTTGCCACTCGAGCACGACTCTACGAGGTGATGACGCAGTTGCTACCAGCTGTTCGTGCAGGGATACACCCAGAGCACATTCTTTACCCAAGCAGGACTGAGATGCCACCAGGGATTGATTGGCCTGCTGTTGGAGGTCATACACCCGCACGTGGACCCCTGCTTACAGTTCGAGACCGGGTTCTGCATCAGAGTGCACATGGACCACAGGATCCTTCCACGACGAACCCTCGTCGTCCGCACTTGCAGTTACCCCGTTTCAGTGGTTTTCTCCGACGTTGATGTAGCCTTTGCTATGTCGCGTTGTGTACTTCCTTACCGCGTGCCTGCGCGCCGCCTAGTATGTCTAGCTTTTGAATTTGCGCCGTTGTGCTGCCCGATTGTAACCGACGCTGTGTATGGATCTCTATGTCTTGTATGACTACCGTCGAGTATCTATTGCACTGCTTAATACCGTCGTGTTACATCTTACTTGTCACATACTCTCGCAATTACTTTGCTAAACTACCCCTGTTGAATTCGGCAGGATGGGTGACAACAATCCACCGCCTCCGCCACCGCCTGACTATATGGCAGCTATGATGCAACAGTTTGAGCTGCACCGGCAGTTCATGCAAGGGGTGATTGATCAGTTCCCCCGTCCCAATGCCTAGGGGGGGGGGGGGGGGGGGGGGGGGGGGGGGGGGGGGGGGGGGGGGGGGGGGGGGGGGGGGGGGGGGGGGGGGGGGGGGGGGGGCAGCACAACGGTGCAAACTCAAAAGCTAGACATACTAGGCGGCGCGCAGGCACGCGGTAAGGAAGTACACAACGTGACATAGCAAAGGCTACATCAGCGTCAGAGAAAACCACTGAAACAGGGTAACTGCAAGTGCGGACGACGAGGGTTCATCGCGGAGGCATCCTGTGCTCCATGTGCACTCTGATGCAGAACCCGGTCTCGAACTGTAAGCAGGGTACCACGTGCGGGTGTATGACCTCCAACAGCAGGCCAATCAATCCCTGGTGGCATCTCAGTCCTGCTTGGGTAAAGAATGTGCTCTGGGTGTATCCCTGCATGAACAGCTGGTAGCAACAGCGTCATCGCCTCGTAAAGGTTTGCTCGAGTGGCAAACAACTCAACAGCAAGAGCCCGAGCGGTGCGATCCAGAGCCTGAGTACAGTGAATCAGAACTCGCTGATCGTAGCGACGAGGCTCATACGGGGCAGTGACAGCTGTGTAGTATCCGGTAGCATCTCTAGCAGGGGCATACGGAATGTACCGATACTCAGAGGCATCCAAGTCTGCACTGAGCTGTCCTCGGAGACGTGCGACAGCAGAGTAGGCGGCATCGTGAACTGCCATCTCAATCGTCACACCGATACCGTGAAAATGGTACAGCTCAGTGTCTGGGTCATCCTGCTGATCATAGATGCGAACATCAGCATAATACTGCTCCTGGTTGAACTCACGATAGACCTCGTAGACCATGTACTCGGGGCACCAGCGGTATCTCAGCTTGATCAAGAGATCGATCAGAACAGCTGGAAACCCAGGTATGTCTCGAGCGTTGGTGCGAAGCACAAGCTGCGTCGTAGGGCGAGGGGGAAACAGTCGGTCCATCTGAAACAGAGAAGTTCAGGATTGTCATTCGACGATGAGAAATATAATATACCTC
>JAAAWM010008949.1:2500-18120 GCA_036873465.1 Thinopyrum obtusiflorum
CGGTTGGTCACCTCATCACCACTCGTCTGCCCCCGCGCGTCGCCACTCGGTTGGTCACCTCCACTCGGTTGGTCACCTCATCACCACTCGGCCGCCCCGCGTGTCGCCACTCGGTTGGTCACCTCATCACCACTCGGCCGCCCCACGCGTCGCCACTCGGTTGGTCACCTCATCACCACTCGGCTGCCCCCGCGCGTCGCTACTCGGTTGGTCACCTCATCACCACTCGGCTGCCCCCGCGCGTCGCCACTCGGTTGATCACCTCATCACCACTCGGCCGCCCAGACTAGTAACATATGCATGTTACTAGTCCAAGTTACTCACCACTATGACCAGCCTAAGCAATGTAACCAAACGCTCCTTACTATGCCTTGTTATCTCCCCCGGAAACCCAATGCATGGAGCGCAACTACACGTTGATCAGTCAAGAAATCAAAGTCGGCTTGCATGCGAGTTAATACATGGCCCTGTATGGTAGCTAAAACGACATCTCTTAGTTGTTGTGATTAATTGTTACGTTTAGAGACAAAAATCAGGGCTTTGATTGGAGGAAGGACCGGTCAAGTTTCTCCTTCTCCTCCAATCTGCTTGCACCTTGGTCCCGCTGCACCTTCTAACATGACTAATTACACCTAGACAGAGGGAGTAGTACGAGATACGGTGGCACACAGACTTAGGTCGAATACAAGTGCCCAAAATTGTGTGCATGTTATAATAAGGATTCACTTAAAATAGTACGTGAGCGAACAAAGGGATCAATTGGACAGTGGTCACGAGCGGTAGCGAGATGTGTGAGGTAAGATACACCGCTGGCGCTTTTAATTTTTCTTATTAATTTGTTTGTTTCACCCTCTGACTGGTGGGACCCAACGTACTACGTGGAGAGGTAAGGTGACTAAGGCTACATTATTTCTGTACTACCAACACTGCTTTAAATCCCAAAAGACCTTACCACCAAAGCCACATGACACGATTATGATTTAAATCCCAATGACTCCCCCACAAAAAAAACACGGCATGCTTGTCACACGAATGTAGGAATGTATAAAAGGTTATTTTCCTCTCGTTAAACATAACGTGAGGGTGGTGTAGCTGGTTAGCCTGTTCGCTCATCAAACTTGAGGTCTCGGGTTCGATAACCACACTTGAGCATAATTTTGTTTTTGTTCGACTTCTTTCTTCCACCCAATGACAGGTAGGCCCCGCATGACAGAGAGAGAGAAAGTGATCTGGGGCGGTGCTAGGAGGATTCTTTGACTGGTCAAAATGGATGGATACGGAGCTATACGATCTCGTAGTGACCGTATAATCACCTCATCACGTATGCGCTGCAGCCTCGACGCTTGTTTTCTAGGGTTTGCACTCTTCACACTCTCTCTCCACTATATATATACACGCTGGAGCCTCAGCGCTTGTAGTTGCTCTCTTCACACTCTCTCACCCTCTCCAGATCTAAACAAGACTTCATTGGCCTCTCTCTCTCCCCTCACTTCTGGTCAAAGAGCCGGTAGGATCCATCCGCCAGGAAGGGAAGGAGGCTTAACGCGGTCGCCGTCGGCGAGGGAGGGAATCCACTACTAGCGCAACTGTTCTCTTTCACCCTGCGGCGGCGCGGGAGGGCCTCCGACCCGTTCTTCCTCGCCGCCGTACATAGTGTGGGCAGAACGGCCTCCGTTCGCCCACCGAACCACACCCCAAGAACCTTCAGGTATAGTTTACTTATTCCACATGCATTGCTCTAGCTGCATGTGGGCTTTTTCTGCTTCTGCACTCGAATATAGGTGTTGGATCAAACAGGAAAGTAGTGGGGAAAGTTGTATAGCATGAATCTAGGACGTGGTTCAAAGAGGAAAGGAATGGGGGAAAGTTGTGGGGAAAGTTGTATAGCATGAATCTAGGATGTGGTTCAAGAAGGAAAGGAAGGGGGGAAGTAGTGGGGAAAGTTGTATACCATGAATCTAGGACGTGGTTCAAAGAGGAAAGGAAGGGGGAAAAGTACTAGTACAGACTGGCTATCCAGCACCTACATTGGTCGAAAAGGGAAAACAATGACAAACGCAGTACACACATCTATAACGAACTGATCTTTTTGTTTTGGGGGACAAGGCTATAGAGTTTGAGCCGGACTAGATTTGCTGCGCTCACATAGGGAAAGGTGTCTAAGATAACAAAACTGGGACCAACACAAATATGCTCCTTGGTTGTTTGTTCTTTGTTGCAACAGATTGTGCATCACCCCTTCATACATTGGTAGATGCACATGGTGCTGGTGCGTCCACTGTCCCGTGCAACTCTTTAGCTGTTGTTAATCTAAGGCCCTATTTGGTTAAAAAGTCCTAGGACTTGTTTTTGTCCCAACTAAAAATTCCCTAGTCCCTACCTGCTTGGTTCCAGGGACTAAACATGGACTAGAGGTTATTAAATGACATGCTAAAAGACCATGTTACCCCTAGTAATGAACTAATAGAGATAAGGTGCGATGCAGGGCAGGGGAAACTGTTGGAAAAAGTCCCAAAAAGACTCTCCCTCGGGGTCTTCTTTCTTTAGTCCCAAATGCCCACTTTTAGTCCCTAAAAGTCCCTCATGTTTGGTTTAGATGAGACTGAAAGGGCCTTTTTTTGTCCCTACACCAAAAAGTCCCTGTAAATAAACACCCTCTAATAATGCCGCTGGAAAATTGATGCAATGCCACAGTTAAAAGCAAATTACATGTTTAACGAATTTTATTGTTAATATAATCTCTCTCTGTTAATATGAATCAATGCCACCGTTTGACAAATGCTAATGTCTTGCTTTCTTTCCCATTTAGATAAGTTAGATGCTTCTTTTTGTTGGCTTCTGTGTCATCCACCGTTATTGACCACTAGTTGTTTCCTTTGCACCTCTGTGTAAACAGGGTTATCTACTTCACCTCATTGCTATTGTGACGTTTTGTTGCACTGCACAAAACACTTTTGTTTTAAGAGTGTTTTGTGCAGTTCAACCATAATGTCACACAGACAACGTTGCTTGATTGCTTGATCTTAGTGGAACTGCACAAGAGGTGATCTTACTTCCTATCCGTGTTGGCAAATTTGGTTCAGATCTTCTTCTTGTGAGTTGTTTGAATTCCGCGTCATGAGAGGTTAGTACTAGCCTTCTTTCACATGATTGTGCAGTGTGCTTTCATATGTTGTACTACTTGTACGGTAATGTTGCTTGATTTTCGTGAACTGCACAAATGGAGACAAGACTTCCAATCTGTATGTGCACCGTAATATCCCATTGAGGTAAGATAAGGATATTTCACAATTGTTGGCCTGTATTTTGCCACTTTCATCAGAAAATTAATGTCGTTGTTTAGTGCTATACTTGTGCTCCCTAATTGACATGCCAAATCTTACATTGAAGGCGAAGCTTGTCTGTTATTGAACCAAGTGATGAAGGGGAAGAACAAGCGAAAGAAAAACAAAAATCAATTCACGGTGCTGTAATGAAGCACTGGAAGGGTGATGACACAAGTAATGATATAGTTTTGCATCTTAATTTATTGCTATGGCTGGAACGAGGAATTGTTTTGCCACTGATTTGATGCCACTCTTAATGTAATATGTAATTATCTCTACTTGTGCAAACAGGGATCTTCTTTGAAGATACCATATATTTTAGTGGAACTGCACAAGAAGATGTTGGAAACAGTAAACTAATCGAGGAGTATATAGTAAGCATGGCAACCACAGTAGATAACAACAGATGGTTCCGGAGAAGTGCTTGATCTGTATGCTCTACACAATAAGCCTCCTAACAAAGGTTGGTACTCGCCCACGGATTTCATCCATATGATTGAGCTTTGTCATCTCTATTGGTGTTGTTCTACTGTTTAGATACTGTCATGAGAAAGTGGTATTGTCCTTGAGAAGTGCTTCATCTGTGTTGTTTTAAATATTTCCTTTCCTTTTTTTCGAGCAAACAGGGATGCTAGCATTTAGTTGTCCTCTTGTCTTTGCACAACAGGATCATCCTCCTCTGAAGAAGAATATGGAGTATGTGAAGTGACTAGTTCTGATTATGCCAGGATGAAGAAGCCCTATCTATCTTCTCATCAGAAGGAGCAGTTGAAGGATGGTTACATTACTCCCCACAAGACCAAACTAACTTCAGCTCAGAAGGACTGACAGATCTCCATCTTTTTTGCTGTGATGAGTACAATGTTGTTCTAGGATTCTTTCCAGTGAGTTCCATCTTTTTTAAAGTGTGCTCTACATGGACCATGTAGGTGCCTGTTTAAACTGTTAATTCATAGTACAGTTTGCTTTATACTAATCACTTTTTTGTATTTGTGCAAACAGGGGTGCTCATCTTGATTTCAATGGGAACTGCACAAAATGTTCATTAATACATCGAATCATTCATTTCCACCACAATAAAGGAGGTGCCGATATGTTCAAGGCGTTGCAACATATAAAGGCGAAATCATACAAGCTACACACAAATTTGGTTGATTTTGGTGGAACTGCACAAAAAGAACAGCTGGTTTATTTAGCACGAGGTGCCATGTCAATGTCCGAACTGATGGCAAACCCTGCCCATTCCACAATCATAGGCATTTGATATTTTGGAATGGGAAAACCTTGTCAAAGTTTGCTCATTGATGTACGCAAAACAACACGCATTTGACATTTTGGAATGGGACAACCTTATCAAATTTTGCTCATTGATGTTAGCAAGAAGACATGCGTTTGATATTTTCAAATGGGACGCCCTTTGCTGTCAGCAGCATCGATCGATTTTCCTTTATTCTTTAGTTGTGAAGTAAATATTGGCTCTGACATGTGAATCGCTGAGATGCATAATCATCGATTGTTTTGAATGTTCTTTATGATTATGAATTGCCAGGCCTGTGTGTTTGATTGCAATGTACAGGAACGCTAAAAAGCTGCTCAAACTCTTTGTACTCCCTCTGTTCCTTTTTACTTCGCATATTAGATTTCTTTCAAGTCAGTTGATTTTACATTGTGAATGTTCATACTTTTTTCTATAAGATTGGTCAAAGTAGAGATACTTTGACTGCAGACAAAACTTGTATGCAGACTAAAAAGGACCGGATGGAGTACATGTGAAACTGCTGCAAATGAGGTGATCACCTTGGGAATAATGCTAGTACGTATTGTTTTGCATGTTCATCCAATGCCAATGATACAAGAATTCGAACTAATCGAACTAAATTCATTTATACACGGTCGGATTTCATATAAACATGCCGGATTTCATTACATTTCATACATTCTTCAACTAAAAATGGGTGCGCTGGAGGTATAATTAATTAACCGAAGCTACCCACCTGTGTCCGGCTGAGCCGAACAGAAGCTTCTTCTCCAGCGGACTGAGCTTCAATGACTTAATTGCAGGTGTAGCTGCATAACTGACATGTGGCCCAGATGCCTGTTGGGCCAACGTGTCAGTGACCCAACTGCACCAGCAGTTAAGTAACTGAAGCAGCATCCTTCTCCAACATAGCTCTCCGACTCCACGTCGCCGCCAAGAAGCTAATCGGCCGTCAATGGTCAACCCGCCTAGCTTGGCTTCAACCGGAGGGTAGCAGCGGTGGCCTTACTTGGACCCGAGCGGCGGCGACCTACCGTGTTCTACTCTTCCTCGTTTTCTATGTGGCGTGGCCTCGTTGGCAGCGGGGCGGGGCCTCGACGGAGATAGCGATGTCCTCTGTCTCGTTGCTGGTGGGGCGGCACCTCGACGGAGCGGGGGAAATCCTCCCCCTCGTTGTCGGCAGGGTGGGGCCTCGGCTGAGCCGGCGATGTCCTCTGCCACACGGTTGGCGGGGCGGGGCCTCGGCGGAGTAGGGCCTCGCTGAAGCCGGCGAGGTCCTCCGCCTCAGTGCCGGCGGGGCGGGGCCTCAGCGAAGCCGGCGGTGTCCTCTGCCTCATTGTTGGCGCCGCGGGGCCTCGGCGGAGTAGGGCCTCGTCGACGCCAGCAGAGCGGGGACTCGTCGGAGCTGGCATTGTCCTCTGCCTCGTCCTCGGTCTCGCCAAACAGCGCCTTGCCCACTTCATCGCCCTCTTTGTAGGCAGCCATAGCCTCCGCCACCCACATGCGGTACCGCCAGCGCTCGAGGCGGCCCTCGCGGGTGGAGCAGTACGAGTCGAGCAGCGCCTCCTGCTCCGCCCGCACCGTGGCGATCAGCTCCTCCTCCTGCAGGTGCTCCTGGAGGAGATGGTGGTTGTAGGCGGCGTCAGCCTGTGCCTCCTGGAACTGCTCCTGACGCTTCTGCCTCACCGTGTCCATGTATTGGGCACGGGCCTCGCCGATGGTCATGGTGCAATGCACCGGCGAGGATGGCGCGGAGGAGGGGGTTGGCGCCGGATCATCGACTACCATGTTCTCCATTGAGACGTCGTCGTCCTCCGGCTGCCTGCCGGCTAGCCAGTCGGCAGCAATGGCTGCCATCTCCTTGTGGTCCGTCGTCCGCCCGCCCTGAAGAGCGCTGGAGCGCGAGGAAGCCATGGTGGGCAGTAGTGGTGTGGACAGGAGAAAGGGAACGGAGGTGGATGACTACGGCTATGGCCGGCGCAGCAGTTTATATAGGAATGGTGGGCGGCGGAGGGATGGACGTGTGGCGCCGGATTAGCCGCCTCGGCAACTGCGTATCATTAATGTGGGCGGCAGACGGACAGATGGACGACACTTGTGTCGTTTGAAGGCGGAGCAATCGCCTGCACCAGGAAGCGGGGCGGGCGGTGCTGACCGTTTCGGGCGGAAAGCTCGCGCGGGCGAGGGAGGCGGTCTGGGTGGGCCAGGGCAGTCAGACTCGTGCTTGGCAGCGGGTCGGCCCAGCAGCCGGACATGCTGGCTCGCCAGCGAGCTCGCCGAGCTGAGCGGCGACAATCAGACGATGGACGTTGCTTCCGCCCAGGAGCCGTTGCCACTGTCCAAGCCGGTTCATGCCGTGTTCACCATAGAGCAGGTGCGGCCGCACTTCGACGCCCTAATGGCGGAAGAGCTACCAGCGCAGGAGGACCTGTGCTGCAACCTATGTCTCCTCAACGAGCACCGGTGAACAAGCGAACGACAATGCTATCGCGGACATGTGGCCCTATGATCCTGGCTTCCCGAATGAGCAGCGGGCGCTGTATCAGACCATCCGTAGGGCCCGCAAGGCCCTCTCCATCATCCTTCGAGTTGTTGCGCTCGTCGTGGCACCGCCGTCTCGCGTTGTCAACATGGTCAACGGACATGAGGAATGAGGAGATAACTTTACTTGGAGAGGATGACAGTGGGGACCCACCAGGGCCATAGCCGCACGTACGCAAGTGCCTCCTTATTATATACAACTATAATTTTTTTCTTCCTCCTGGTTTCCTGACATCATGGTCCCACACCATTGTCAACCTATGTACTCAATAAATGAGAGAATTGCACAAGGAGCGGCCGACAGCTAGGACCAAGTAGCTCGAGCAGTATTTGTGTTTTTGAGGTGTGAACACTGCAGAGTTTTTCTTGAGTGATGTTTTCGCTGTTCTTCAAAGGAGAGGAGGGTATTAATTGGACGGGCTGTGGCCCGTCTAGCCCAGGCCAGATATCCAGCCCAGATATTAATTTTTTTCAAACTGAAAATGTCTAGCCCAGCTGTATTTTTTTTTGAGGAATCCCCAGGCAAGGTCAACTTGTTATTCTCCGCCCCGCTGGGCTGCAAATCTTTCCTAGGAGGGATGCATTAGGCTTAACAAGAAAATGGACTTTAAGAAATAATAAATGGGATGTAATTATAAAAACTGGGCAGTAACTATAAAAAATGCAACAAACACGTAATTAGTTTATAAAATATTATTTTTGGACTTTGAAAATTTTAATTTAATTAATTGTTGCGCGCGCAATGTTTCATTGGATTTTTACGTAATACGAATTTATATTGAAATTGTATTTAATCTGACTAGAAATTTTGGGATAAAAATATTTCGGATCCCATCAAAATGTGGGAAATTTTATTGAATTCTGTTTTGAACGGTTGGTTGAAATTATTAATCGTTGTCCTAGCTAGAAAATGGGTTGTACTTTTAACAAACTGTAAATGGGCTGTAGTAAATTCCAATAGAATTCAAAAATGGGTTGTACATTCTTACAAATTGCAAATGGGCTATAAGTTCTCTGCCACACACTTGTGGGCCTACTAAGTTGACGCGTCCCCTAAAAAAAGTTAGTTGACGCGTATGCAAGGCTTTGTCAACTTATAGTCAACACACGGTTCTAGCAGCAGTGGCTGTTGGATGTCCATCCAACAGATGTCGTGCTTCTTCTTCAATCTCGGATATTCTTGCTTCAGCCGCCCAAAAAATGATTCGTCCCCCTGACATCTGGGGCGCACCGTTTCGGAGGCTGGCCTGTGGGCCTACTAAGTTGACGTGTACCAAGTGCTTTGTCAACTTAGTCAATATAAACGATGCTAGCTACAGTGACCGTACGATGTCCGTCCAATTGCCGTCGT
Organism: Thinopyrum obtusiflorum; assembly: GCA_036873465.1. NCBI lineage: Eukaryota > Viridiplantae > Streptophyta > Magnoliopsida > Poales > Poaceae > Thinopyrum > Thinopyrum obtusiflorum. The sequence goes on from JAAAWM010008949.1 coordinate 10,977, forward strand.
GCTTCTTCAACCTCTGGTCTTCTTGCTCCAGCCGCCCAAAGTAGCACCGGTCGTGCCACCTACTCCTGCCTCCCGTGGCCGGCTGTGCTGCCGTGGAGGCCTCACCGCCCCCTACTACTCCCACCGCTGGCCAGCCCATCCCTCTACTCACCCACACCCCCTGTTATTTTGCGGCGACGGCAGCCTCGCACCGCAGCTGAACAAGTGAACCCTTGTACTCCTCTCCGCATGGGCATCCATTGCCGCGTCTTCCCCGGCTCTGCGTTGTCCCCTTCCTAGGCCTCGCTGTCGTCCACCGCCTTGGTGCTCTCGGCGCGGCGTGGTCAATGTGGTCAACGAACGACTTCCATCGGGAGAGTACTGTACATGGAGAGGCTGACAGCTGGGTCCACGGCCGCAGCAAGGAAGTGCCTCCTTATTACAGGGAAAATAATGATTCATCCACCTGACAGCACGGACCCACCGGACGGGCCACCGTATTTCGCGAAAACAACGTTAGCCCCTAACTGCTGGGACCCACCAGCTACATCTTCGCACGCAAGGAAGTGAGTCCATATTACGGGCAAAAAAAAGTTTCCCCACTGACTGCTGGGACCCACCAGCTACACCTTCGCACGCAAGGAAGTGCCTAACAGTCGGGACCCACCTGGTCAAAGCGTACGTAGCATTGTCATTCTGGTCGCGAACGTGTACGTACATACTGGTCGATCGGTCTGTTTGCAGGCTGCAGCAATGAACCGTGGCCGTGTAAGGAAGGGCACGTGTCATAGTAGAGGCGCGCACGTGTCGTAGTAAAGGCGCGCATGTAGCATGTCACGCAGTCCCGTTAATATCGGTACACGTACGTACAGCGGCCAGGGTGCAAGAAAGTAAATACGGCCACGTACGTACATACGGGCGGGGTCTCGAATGCCTACTCGCGCATACGTATGGCCAGGGCTCGTGTACATGGCTGGGTCGGAACAGAGAAACTGCCTCATCATCGTGTTCATGGGGAGGCAACGGAATGCGTCATGTTCATCGGGAGGCAACGGAATACGTCGTGTTCATCGGGAGCCAACCGGCTTGGACGGAACAGCCGATCAAAACAAGGCCTGGCGTACCGCAGAATGGAGGAAACGGCCTTGTGTTCGACCGGCCACGGTTGAAACGGGATCCTGTTCATCGGGAGGGGTCTGGCGTACCGCGAAACGGAGGAAACGGACTTCTCTTGGACCTCCTACGGTCGAAACGGGGTCCAATTGAACGGGAGGGGTGTGGCGTACCGCAAAACGGAGGAAACAGACTTATATTGGAGCGCTACGGTTGAAACGGGGGTCCTGTTCATCGGGAGGGGTGTGGCGTACCGCAAAAAGGGACTCCACGGGATACTGTACATCTCCACCGTCGACCTCCTCCAGCCTCCATGGGCTACTATTCATCCACCGTCGACCTCCTCCAGCCTCCACCTGCGACTGTTCATCCACGGGCTCCTGTTCATCCAGCCTCCACCGCTCCTCCACCAGCTACTGTTCAACCAGCCCTCTCCACGGGGTCCTGTTCAACCACCCCTCCACGGGCTACAGTTCATCCAGCCCTCCATGGGGTCATGTTCATCCAGCCCTCCACGGGGTCATGTTCATCCACCTCCCAACCGGCTCGATCGATCGGGGTCCTGTTCATCCAGCGGCAATGGCCTCTACTACCACGGGGTCCTGTTCATCCACCCCCCACTGGGAGCTGTTCATCGACCCCCCCTAACAACGCTCACTGTTCATCAAGAGGCAGCAGGTTCGACCAGCTTCAGTTAGCAGCAGTAGCGAAGCAATCGCTCGATCGGGTTCAGTTAACAGCCATCGATCGATCGCTCAGGTTCAGTAATGCGTAGCCTGCAGTGCAATTGCTCGGGTTCAGTAGGCGAACGCCTCGCTCGGGTTCAGTTAGAGACTAACGCCTCGCACCCACACGTGTACGTGTACAAGAGAAACACGCATCGCTCTGCCCCGGACCACCCACCGTAAACCGGGAACTCCCCGATATTTTCCTCGCCCTCGCTTCTACCACGGTTTTTTCCGTCATGGACGGCCCAAAGAATGTCATGTAGCTGTGTCTCTGGCCCGCCCAGGACGAAAAGCTCATTTTATGTCATGATTTTTTGTCGTAGAAGTAGGAGCCCACCACATCTATGATGATACCGGGTTTTGTTACAATTATCGTCATAGAAGTGTCATAAGCATGACAGAAAAAAATTTGTTCAGCCCAAAATGTCACGGATGTGTCTTTTTTGTAGTGCGGAAGCGGCACTCTCTCGGCCGTCGCGCTACTTCAAAGCCGGCGCCAGTGAGAGGTCGCCTCCGCTCTGGCGGGCATTAATGCGGCACTGATGCTTCGGGGTGACGTTGACCATTTCAGGTGGGAAGCGCGCGCCGGCAAGGGACGGGGTTTGGGTCGGCCAGGCCGGTCAGACGCAGGCGTGGTGGTGGTATTGATTTTGTACCATTTTAGGTGTAGTACTGGTAGTTTGCAAAACTACTCAATTATTGCACTTAGTTTCCTAAAAAAATTGTGGTAAAAAATGTTACTTGCAATGCATGCATGCGTGACCAATATAAATGACCAATAAAAAACTACTACATGCACGCAATGATTTAATGCACATTGTAATCTCAACATGTGATGGGGAGCTCTAAATTTGAATTTGAAACTTATAAAACGAAAAAAATTCAAAACAAATAAACTGGAAGAGAGGGAGTATACCGTAGGATGTGTCCCATACGAAACAAGTCCCATGGTTTGTCACTGCAAAGATGCGGTTAGAAAGGAGCACAGCGTCTTCGTACTCGTACGGTAACAAATCGGCTGTAGACAGCATGGTCCACCTTTGACCGCCATGTGCAGGGTTCGTGAAAGTAATCGCGATGTCGAACACCACGATGAGAGTGTAATTTTGGTTGGCGGATGAACTTATCGGGGCTTCCAGGATTGCTATCTTCTTCAATCTCACCATGGTTCCATTGTAGTACCAATTCAGGCGATGGCCCATTGCATGGTTGATCCCAATGTTGGACAAAGGTTCTACGGGAACGGTGTCACAGTTGTAGATGTTGTGCAAATTGATGTTGGTACCCTCCCGTACATATGCAAGCCAATCTCCACTCGCACCAAGCCTAAGCTGAGAAACAGTGGGCGGCGGGGGAATTAGGAAATGGACAAGGAAGTAGTCTTTACAATGCATTTACTATGTGATCAAACTCATCACTTACCTGCTCATCAGACAAAATCCGACTGCCCCTCAACGTCGGCATCTCAAGGGGTGTCAACTTGCAGCTACGGCCATGCTGCGCTGGAGAGACCCCCAAGAAAACATCTCGTCCTTGAGGACGCATGGCAGACCAACTAGCATGGCCTTCTCCCACGCATATTTACGCACCCTCTTAAAATATTTGATGCAAGTACCGCTAAGTCTTGTGGATGTGAGGAAGTCGGAGCGACTTACGATTTCTCCCAAAGGATCGTCGTCCAAGGTCTCCCAACCTCAACGACAATGAGAAGCACCACCGCCTTGTGAATGCATGGCAATAGCGACCAACTGCCTTGTCCCTTGTGGAGCTGGTTTACACGAGAGGAGATGGTAACTGCAGGGCTTCGACCCTTCGGAAAGGATGTTCTGCAGGTGCACACTAGTGCCGTTTATATTTGAGACTAGCAAGAGGCCCATGTGTTGCACGGAACATCAAGATGCATTTATACGAGCTATTTATCATGTGGGAGACGAAGATGAATGAGGGACGGCCTTATCTGCAAATGTGGAGAGGGGTGCGGGTATCTTTTCGCAAAATTGCCATAGTTTGCTTTCTATCCGTCAGATATAGATCGGACGGTCTATATTGCAGGATGGCAGGCACACCATCATCACTAACTCTGTTTTTTATAATTTTTTTTAAAATTTTATTATTTATTACTAGCAAGATGCCCGTGCGCTGCACCACTACAAAAAAAGACACATTCGTGACATTTTGGGTCGAACGAAAAAAAATTCTGTCATGCTTATGACACTTCTATGATGATAATTGTGACAAAACCCGGTATCATCATAGATGTGGTGGGATCCTACTTCTATGACAAAAAATCATGACAGAAAATGGGCTTTTCATCCTGGGCGGGCCGGAGATGCAGCTGCATGACATTCTTTGGGCCGTCCATGACGGAAAAACCATCGTAGAAGGGAGGGCGAGGAAAATCTCGGGGGAGTTCCCGGTTACGGTGGGTGGTCGGGGGCCGAGCGATGCGCGTTTCTCTCATACGTACGTGCGTGTGTGCGAGGCGTTGGGCTCTAACTGAAGCCAAGCCAGGCATTGGGCTCCAACTGAACCCGAGCGATTGCACTGCAGGCTACGCGTTACTGAACTCGAGCGATCGATCGATCCCTTGCTGTTAACTAAACCCGAGTGATTCCTTCGCTACTGCTGCTAACTGAAGCCGATCGAACCATGCTACCTCCTTCCCTGGATGAATAGTGAGCGTTGTTGGGGGGTTTGGATGAACAGTCCCGGTGGGGGGTTGGATGAACAGGACCCCGCGGTAGTAGAGGCCGTTGCCGCTAGATGAATAGTACCCTGATCGATCAAGCCGGTTGGGGGGTGGATGAACTGGACCCCGTGGAGGGCTGGATGAACAGGACGACCCTGTGGAGGGCTGGTTAAACAGTAGCCGGTGGAGGGCTGGATGAACAGTAGCCCATGGAGGGGTGGTTGAACAGGACCCCGTGGAGAGGGCTGGTTGAAAAGTAGCCGGTGGAGGAGCGGTGGAGGCTGGATGAATAGGAGCCCGTGGATGAATAGTGGCTGGTGGAGGCAGGAAGGGGAGACACCGTGGATGAACAGTCGCAGGTCGAGGCTGGAGGAGGTCGACGGTGGATGAACAGTAGCCCGTGGAGGTAGTCGACGGTGGAGATGAACAGTATCCCGTGGAGTCCCGTTTTGCGGTACGCCACACCCCTCCCGATGAACAGGACCCCCATTTCGACCGTAGCGCTCCAACACAAGTCCGTTTCCTCCATTTTGCGGTACGCCACACCCCTCCCGATCAACAGGACCCCGTCTCGACAGTAGGAGGTCCAAGAGAAGTCTGTTTCCTCTGTTTTGCGGTACGCCAGACCCCTCCAGATGAACAGGATCCCGTTTCGACCGTGGCCGATTGAACACAAGGCCGTTTCCTCCGTTCTGCGGTACGCGAGGCCTCGTTTCCATCGGCTATTTCGTCCAAGCCGGTTGGCTCCCGATGAACACGACGACGCATTTCGTTCCGACCCAGCCGGTTGTACGTACATGGCCGTATTTATTTTCTTGCACCCTGGCCGTTGTACGTACGTGTACATGCTACGTGCGCGCCTCTAATACGACACGTGCGCGCCTCTACTATGACACGTGCACGCCTCTACATCGACCAGTATGTACGTACACGTTCGCGACCAGAATGACAATGCTACGTACGCTTCGACCAGGTGGGTCCTGATGGCCAGGCACTTCCTTCCGTGCGAAGATGTAGCTGGTGGGTCCCAGCAGTCAGGGGGGAAACGTTTTTTCACAAAATACGGTGGCCCGTTTGGTGGGTCCCTGCTGTCAGGTGGAGGAATAATTATTTTGCGTGTAATAAGGAGGCACTTCCTTGCTACTGCCGTGGACCAAGCTGTCAGCCTCTCCACGTACAGTACTCTTCCGATGGGAGTCGTTCCTTGACCACGTTGACCACGCCGCGCCGAGAGCACCAGGGCGGTGGACGATGGCGAGCCTAGGAAGGGGACTGTCGGATCTCGGGTTCCGGCAAAACCCTTAAGGTTTGAACTCTGGGGTGCGCGCGAAGTTCTCCCCCTACCGATCCATGTCCTAGCTTTGCTAAGATCTCAAGGACTAACTCGACGAACTCGCAACACAAAGAACACAAGATTTATACTGGTTCGGGCCACCGTTGTGGTGTATTACCCTACTCTAGTGTGGTGGTGGTGGATTGCCTCTTGGGCTGAGGATGAACAGTTACAAGGGGAAGAACAGCCTCCTGAGGTTGAGGTGTTCCTGTGCCCGGTGTGTGGGTGAGGATTGGCTAAAGATCAGATGCCTAAGGCCCCCCCGTTTTGTTTCATTTAGTTCCGTCTACTATGGTGGCTAGCCCTATTTATAGAGGCCCTGGTCCTCTCCCCAAATATTGAGCGGGAAGGGAGCCAACAATAGCCAATTTGAAAGGGGACAGCTAGTACTGCTTATCCTGACAAAAGTAGTCTTCGCCTGCCAAAGGCTCTGGTGGTGACGCCGCCTTGGGCTCCATGGTGACCTCCGTCTTGCCGTCCTGCTGGTCTTGGTCTTGTTGCACTGATATGGAAACCTTTGCTTGACGCCTCGGTACTCCACGCCTGCGCTTGCCTCCTTAGCACCAAGGAGGAAACGAGGACACTGTTCGCGCGGGCGCCCGCCTGGCGCCCGTCTGGTCTCGGTCGTCATGGCTCATGTCACGAGAACCTCGTGAGGTTTCCCTTGCCTTGATCTCTCCGCCCCTCGCGAGCCAACCTGGTGAGGCCGCTCCTGAGGAGGTCTTGTGTCGTCCGCCTCGCGAGGCTTGGCCCCTCGCGAGGGTCTTGAATGCTTGTTGGTGAAGATGGGCCGTATGGGCCCACTTGCAGAGCCACGCCGTGGGCCGCAGGCAGGCAAGTCTGGGGACCCCCATTCCCAGAATGCCGACAGTAGCCCCCGGGCCCAAGGCGCGCTCAAGCTTGGCTTTGAGGCGAAGCCAAAGGTCAAGTGCGGAGCGCCGCGGGCCCCAATAGCCTGCGGCCTTGGTCGACGCATGGCGGTTGATTGGACGTGGGCGTCTCCGCTTCCCCACGCTCCCTCGGCAACTGCCCGACTTGACAAGTCCCTACGAGGAATCATGAAGTTCCCCGTGGGGGCATGTAAAGGGTCTGTAATGTCTTTTGTTGGTATCATCCTTGTTATGAAAATTTGCGAGCGCAAGTCCTGCTTTAGCTCGGTCTCCCCTTTTCGACCTCGCGACGACTTGGTGCTCTACGCTGACAGGTCCCGGTCCCCAGGAAGGCTTCAGCCATCGCTGGTATGCCAGGTCACGTGCCGTGGTCAAGGCCAGGAGGTGAGCAGCCCGAGGTCCAGTAAGAGCT
>JAAAWM010008950.1:0-18122 GCA_036873465.1 Thinopyrum obtusiflorum
CATTATCTTAAAGCTCATAGGATGCTTCTGAGGCTTGACATTACCTGCGCCTTCGACTCGGTATCCTGGTTGTTCCCTCGAGATACTTCGACACCTTGGTTTTGGGCCTCGTTGGATATAGTGGATCTTCATTCTCCTCTCCACTGTGTCCATATGTGTCCTTGTGAAAGTGCAATCATGCCCTTAATCTTATTTTGATGTTGATGACAATGTACTCATAGGGGACTAACAAGGTTTGTCAAGTATATCTCAAGTTTTAGTCCCCTCTGGATCATATGTGTGTGGATTATGACTTCGAAATTAGTTATATTCCTCAAGAACGAAGAAACAAGTCTACTGGCAGCCACCTTTTTATGCTTGTTCTTGAGTATAGGGATCCCGCACTATTAAGAGGGGAACATGGGTTTTTGTGAAAGTCTTGCTCAAACAATCGTCTTCTAGATCCCATTTTCTGGTCTTTGTCTTTGTCGGACGACTGACTCTTGTCGGACGTCCGGACGCCCAACACATGCCGGACGACCGGTATTCACCGGACGTCCGGTTCCTCCTATACAGAGCCGAAACATCGGTCGTCCGGTGTTCACCGGACGTCTGACACCTTTTCTACAGAACCGAAACATCGGTCGTCCGGTGTTCACCGGACATCCGGCACTTTTCCATCAGCACCAAAACATCGGCCGTCCGGTGTCCTACGGTCGTCCGGTATTTTCTCTACCGTGCCAAAACTTCAGACGTCCAGAATCCTCCGGTCGTCCGGTACCTTCTACACCGTGCCAAAACATCGGACGTCCGGTGCATGTCGGACGTCTGGTGTCTTCCGAGCCCTCGGTCGTCCGGTGTATATCGGACGTCCGACGCAGCTGTGTTGTTTTGGTCCCAACGGCCACTTATTGTGGCATACTATAAATATCCTCCTTCCACCCCGGGTGTGAGTTGACCATTCACTTCAAACATCCTCAAGAACACTTTTCACTCTCTCTCTCTCTCACTCTCCTACACCAAATCTTAGATCCCTAAGGGATTTGAGAGCATTTGAGAGAAGTGATCCACCCAAGTGATAGATCCACTCCTTCCCCTTCTTTGCACCAAAGGAATTCGTGATTTGAGCAAGTCTTGAGCTTTTCCCCATCGTTCTTGTTACTCTTGGAGGTTGGAGACTCCTAGGCGGTAGGAGTCTTTCGGAGAGGAATCGCCCATTGTGATTACCCCCGGAAAGCTTGTGAGGGTTTGGAGACCACCCCAAGGTCTACCACTAGTGGTTGAGAAGCGCCTTCGTGGTGTTGTCTCAAAGGGAGAATAGGATGAGCCTTCGTGGCGTTGGTGTGCCTTTCTGGTAACATCCACCTCTCTAACGGTGGCGTAACTTCCCTCCAAGGAAGTGAACATCGGCATACATCCTCATCTCTCGGAGTTGCGGTTATCCCTAACCCTAACTTCCTACTTGTGGTTACTTGTCTCCTTGTCTTTACTTATATCATATTGTGCTTGCTTACTCATCTACAAGTGTTACTTGTTTACCTTGCTTAGCTCTTAGCGTCATACTTGCAATTGTTTGGCTCACCTTCATATTCCGCATTATTGCCTAAAATTGCTAAGTAATAATTAAAATTTGTAATTATACCTATTCACCCCCCTCTAGGTCCATCTCGATCCTTTCAATTGGTATCAGAGCCTCGTGCTCTATTCTTGTGGCTTAACCGCCCTAGAGCGAGATGAACCCCGATGGGACTCCCTTTGTTGCAGATTCGAAGGATAAGGGCGAGGCTTCTACAGAAGTCAAGTCCTTTGCTTCTGAGGATCTGGAACGGGCCCTTGCTAAGCAAAAAGAGGAGCATGGTGCTTCTCTTGAGGCCTTGGTCCAAATGAGACTAGCCACATTGACCATGATGCTTGCACCACTTTCTGGTGGTGCGGCCTCGAGGCCAACTGTGCCTACTCCTTCACTTGGCCAACAACCTCCTAGCAATGATCACTCCAGTGTTCCATGGCTTTATGCAAGACCTCAAATTGAGAAACCAAAGTATAACCCTCAAGGCAAACCCCCTTTACTTGATGACACTACCGATTTTGCCTTGTGGAGAGTTGCTATGCAGGATCATCTTCGATATGGAAACGATGAGATGCTGGAGATCCGGGGGGGGGGGGGGGGGGGGGGGGGGGGGGGGGGGGGGGGGGGGGGGGGGGGGGGGGGGGGGGGGGGGGGGGGGGGGGGGGGGGGGGGGGGGGGGGGGGGGGGGGGGGGGGGGGGGGGGGGGGGGGGGGGGGGGGGGGGGGGGGGGGGGGGGGGGGGGGGGGGGGGGGGGGGGGGGGGGGGGGGGGGGGGGGGGGGGGGGGGGGGGGGGGGGGGGGGGGGGGGGGGGGGGGGGGGGGGGGGGGGGGGGGGGGGGGGGGGGGGGGGGGGGGGGGGGGGGGGGGGGGGGGGGGGGGGGGGGGGGGGGGGGGGGGGGGGGGGGGGGGGGGGGGGGGGGGGGGGGGGGGGGGGGGGGGGGGGGGGGGGGGGGGGGGGGGGGGGGGGGGGGGGGGGGGGGCGCATCTCAGCAGTATGGTTTCCACTAACCGAAGCGCGTTCATCACTGGCAGAAGCATTCATGATAACTTCCTACTCGTGCGACAAAATGCACGCCTTCTCCATTATCTTAAAGCTCATAGGATGCTTCTGAGGCTTGACATTACCTGCGCCTTTGACTCGGTATCCAGGTTGTTCCCTCGAGATACTTCGACACCTTGGTTTTGGGCCTCGTTGGATACAGTGGATCTTCATTCTCCTCTCCACTGTGTCCATATGTGTGCTTGTGAAAGTGCAATCATGCCCTTAATCTTATTTTGATGTTGATGACAATGTACTCATAGGGGACTAACAAGGTTTGTCAAGTATATCTCAAGTTTTAGTCCCCTCTGGATCATATGTGTGTGGATTATGACTTCGAAATTAGTTATCTTCCTCAAGAACGAAGAAACAAGTCTATTGGCAGCCACCTTTTTATGCTTGTTCTTGAGTATAGGGATCCCGCACTATTAAGAGGGGAACATGGGTTTTTGTGAAAGTCTTGCTCAAACAATCGTCTTCTAGATCCCATTTTCTGGTCTTTGTCTTTGTCGGACGACTGACTCTTGTCGGACGTCCGGACGCCCAACACATGCCGGACGACCGGTATTCACCGGACGTCCGGTTCCTCCTATACAGAGCCGAAACATCGGTCGTCCGGTGTTCACCGGACGTCCGACACCTTTTCTACAGAACCGAAACATCGGTCGTCCGGTGTTCACCGGACATCCGGCACTTTTCCATCAACACCAAAACGTCGGCCGTCCGGTGTCCTACGGTCGTCCGGTATTTTCTCTACCGTGCCAAAACTTCAGACGTCCAGAATCCTCCGGTCGTCCGGTACCTTCTACACTGTGTCAAAACATCGGACGTCCGGTGCCTGTCGGACGTCCGGTGTCTTCCGAGCCCTCGGTCGTCCGGTGTATATCGGACGTCCGACGCAGCTGTGCTGTTTTGGTCCCAACGGCCACTTATTGTGGCATACTATAAATATCCTTCTTCCACCTCGGGTGTGAGTTGACCATTCACTTCAAACATCCTCAAGAACACTTTTCACTCTCTCTCTCTCTCACTCTCCTACACCAAATCTTAGATCCCTAAGGGATTTGAGAGCATTTGAGAGAAGTGATCCACCCAAGTGATAGATCCACTCCTTCCCCTTCTTTGCACCAAAGGAATTCGTGATTTGAGCAAGTCTTGAGCTTTTCCCCATCGTTCTTGTTACTCTTGGAGGTTGGAGACTCCTAGGCGGTAGGAGTCTTTCGGAGAGGAATCGACCATTGTGATTACCCCCGGAAAGCTTGTGAGGGTTTGGAGACCACCCCAAGGTCTACCACTAGTGGTTGAGAAGCGCCTTCGTGGTGTTGTCTCAAAGGGAGAATATGGTGAGCCTTCGTGGCGTTGGTGTGCCTTTGTGGTAACATCCACCTCTCTAACAGTGGCGTAGCTTCCCTCCAAGGAAGTGAACATCGGCATACATCCTCATCTCTCGGAGTTGCGGTTATCCCTAACCCTAACTTCCTACTTGTGGTTACTTGTCTCCTTGTCTTTACTTATATCATATTGTGCTTGCTTACTCATCTACAAGTGTTACTTGTTTACCTTGCTTAGCTCTTAGCGTCATACTTGCAATTGTTTGGCTCACCTTCATATTCCGCATTATTGCCTAAAATTGCTAAGTAATAATTAAAATTTGTAATTATACCTATTCACCCCCCTCTAGGTCCATCTCGATCCTTTCAATTGGTATCAGAGCCTCGTGCTCTATTCTTGTGGCTTAACCGCCCTAGAGCGAGATGAACCCCGATGGGACTCCCTTTGTTGCAGATCCGAAGGATAAGGGCGAGGCTTCTACAGAAGTCAAGTCCTTTACTTCTAAGGATCTGGAACGGGCCCTTGCTAAGCAAAAAGAGGAGCATGGTGCTTCTCTTGAGGCCTTGGTCCAAATGAGACTAGCCACATTGACCATGATGCTTGCACCACTTTCTGGTGGTGCGGCCTCGAGGCCAACCGTGCCTACTCCTTCACTTGGCCAACAACCTCCTAGCAATGATCACTCCAGTGTTCCATGGCTTTATGCAAGACCTCAAATTGAGAAACCAAAGTATAACCCTCAAGGCAAACCCCCTTTACTTGATGACACTACCGATTTTGCCTTGTGGAGAGTTGCTATGCAGGATCATCTTCGATATGGAAACGATGAGATGCTGGAGATCCTGGAGTATGGTTACCATGTGTTTGATCCGAAGAACCCTACACCAAGAGAAATTTATGACAAGAATCTCAACGACACCGCAATCATGTGCATAAGAAGAGGTATGGTTGACAAGAAAAGGAGACCATACATACACATCACAAGTGCTAAGGAGCTATGGGATAGTATTGTGAGGACCAAGACCGGTACCTCGGGGGGGGGGGGGGGGGGGGGGGGGGGGGGGGGGGGGGGGGGGGGGGGGGGGGGGGGGGGGGGGGGGGGGGGGGGGGGGGGGGGGGGGGGGGGGGGGGGGGGGGGGGGGGGGGGGGGGGGGGGGGGGGGGGGGGGGGGGGGGGGGGGGGGGGGGGGGGGGGGGGGGGGGGGGGGGGGGGGGGGGGGGGGGGGGGGGGGGGGGGGGGGGGGGGGGGGGGGGGGGGGGGGGGGGGGGGGGGGGGGGGGGGGGGGGGGGGGGGGGGGGGGGGGGGGGGGGGGGGGGGGGGGGGGGGGGGGGGGGGGGGGGGGGGGGGGGGGGGGGGGGGGGGGGGGGGGGGGGGGGGGGGGGGGGGGGGGGGGGGGGCCAAGCATGTATGTGAAGAAGAGCAAAGTGAAGAAGAAGAAGAAGATGATGATGAAGATGGTGATGAGATTGACTCTGATGAGAGCCCTTAATATGAAGACATTGCCCTCTTTGTCAAGAAGTTTAGCGCGGGAAAATTCAAGGGAAGATTCCAAAAGAAGAAAGTGAGAAAGTGCTACAACTGTGATGAAACCAACCACTTCTCCAACGGTTGCCCTTATGAGAAGAGAGAAGATAAACCAAGGTTTCCCAAGACCTTTCCCAAGAAGTTGCCAAATCCTTTGAACTCCAAGCTCAAGAGGAGAGATGGGAAAGCAATGGTTGCTCATGAAGAATCCGATCCGGATGATGTTAGTGGTGTTGCGGGAGTAGCTCAAGATTCTCAAAACACTTTGAGGCTAGTCAACAAGAGTGGTGATGTTGTCACCTACAACTACATGAAAGACTACAAGGGAAACACTCACAAGTGCCTAATGGCAAAGGCCGTGGTAGAAGATGGAGAGGATCAAAGCTCCCATGACAAGGTCAAGGTAACCCCACGATCAAACCCTCCTCTTTTCACTCCTTCTACTCCTTGTGATGAGTATCTTGATGCGGAGGATAATTACGATGATAATGATATAGATGATCCTACGCTTGTTAAACTAAATAAGTTCATATGCTCCCTCAAAGGAAAGAAGCTCACTATGTTTCGTATGCTTATGGAGATGGTGAGTAAGCACACCATCACCATTAAGGAACTCGAAACCCTCGTCACCGAGGAAAAGGAAAAATTTGAAATCCTTGAGAGGAAAGTCCAATATGAGGAAGCACGAAATGATGAACTATGCTTGAAAATTGGTGCAAACATTGATGTTCATGTTAAAGAACTTGCCTCCTTGAAAAAGGCTAAGGACTCTTGTGAAGAGTTGATGAATGATAAAAGTAAGCTTGTGAAGTCTCATGCTTCTCTCTCTAAGGATTGTGAGCTTCTATCCGTGTCCCTCAAGACTAAGGAAGAAGAGCTCACTCTTCTTACAAAGAGTTTTGAAACGCTCAAGCTTACTTATCTTGAAACTCTAACGAAGGCTTACTCTTCTCCTATTATCAATGTTGATGCTTGTACTACTAACTCTAGTGGTGACCTAGCATCTATTCTTGAGGAGAATCGCTTTCTCAAGCCTCAACTCGAGAAATGACTCATGACATGTGCTCAAGGACAAAAGAACCTTAATGAGGTATTAAGCCAACACAATGAAGTGTTTGCCAAAGAGGGGCTTGGGTTTGACCCAAGCACAAGCAAGAAGAAGACGTCTTCTCAAAAGTGCACCACTCCTCTAAAAGAAACGTTTGTACGAGAAGGGCACAAGGAGAAAGGTAAGGTTGTGAGTGGGAAGGCCACAAGGGGCATGCCCACTCTCAACAAGCCAAAAGAGTTCATGCATCCATCCTATGTACTTCGTAAAACTAAGGATGGAGAAGTTTATGCAAAATTTGTTGGTCCTCGAAATGCATTCCGGTTTTATGCTATTTGGGTCCCTAAGACCCTTGTGACTAACTTGAGAGGTCCCATTGCAAAATGGGTGCGTCAAGGAGAAGGCCAGGATCAGGGAAGAAGAGCAGAAGGCAGCCAAGGAGAAGGCCAGGCAGAAGCTGGAGGATGCCAGACAGAAGCTTGCCGAGGACAAGAAAAAGGTTGACCTGGAGGAGGCCAAGAGAAGGCAGCCGGAGGACGCCGCGCGGAGGAAGGAGGAGGCCCAGATGGAGGAGGAGGACAGGCAAAGGAGGCGGGAGGAGGCCCAGAGGAGGAAGGAGGCGGACAGGAACAAGGATGAGTATGAGGTACGATCGATCATGCGCTTGCTCGTTCCTTTTGCTATGAGTTCAGTTTCTGAAGATTTCTCCTTTCTGCTCCTGTGCTCGTTCATCAGCGTGTTTTGACCGATCATCAGCGTTTAGGCAGGTTTAGATCTCTGAAAAAAACTGATGTTTTCTGTCACTATAATGGTAGAAGTAGAATAGTTGATCACAATTCTGTTACATTACAATTTAAAACCCCAATCCCTTGCCATATTTTAGTTTCTACTGAAGAAATGCCTGAAAATGCCCCCCCTCTGCTTATGGATGATGCAGAGCGTGTTGATTCTTTGTATGGAATTTTAGCTAGTGTTCGATCTTGATGAAGTAACCGTTCTAAGGATAAATCACCACCCCGATCTCTATATAGTCAGGTTGCTCCTTTCCCCTTTGTTGTCAAGACTGCTCCTTTCCCCTTTGTTGTCAAGACTACAGCCATCGCTAAGCCTACCTGAAAACCTTTGGTCATTTGAAGTTGGGGATTTATCAGATAGCTGTTTTGGTGAAGAATGTGTATCTTTCCTTTCTGTTTGATCATATTGCTGCCAAAGAAGTGCCCATTATGTCTGCATTACACTCAGTCGCTTGCCATGTTTTAGTTTCTACCGATGGAAGATTTAATCACCGCTAAGTAAACATGTTTTGTAGGATGAGAAGGATGTTCACATTAGTTACTGGTCTCAAAATCACAACAAGCGCAAGAAGCAGTGCCTAGGCTGCTACCTTGACTTCGCAAGAAAGATAAGTACTCGAAATCCACCAGTGATCGGCAACATTCCAGATGAGGTAGCTACGTTCTCTGAAATTTCCTTTTCAAAAAATGTTCTCTGAAATTTCAAATTGTGTGGTGAAATAAATTTTGGGACTAAATGCCATTGATTTTCTTTTCAGATTGATCGCCATAACAGCAAGTTTCACAAGGGAGTTGAGATGCGAAGTTGCAGGAAGAAGGGCTGCCTTGTTAGAGCCAATAAGAGGGACATCCAGCTCCATGAGTACTACTGTCATGGTTTGAGCAAATGAGGCCCTTGTTTGGTGCTTCTCTAGTGAGTGCTAGCATTAGTTTTTACTCTGTTTCGCATGAGCTGTGCGCGCTAGTGTGCTGTTTGGAGAATTTGGTATGAAAAATCTTGTGAATGGCCTTTGGTGATGAATGCATGTACGAAATCCACTATGACAACCACTGCAATCGGATTGCAGTATACATGTCAAAGCTGGATTCAATTCTGGGCATGTTTTTAATCATGTTCTGTGATGTCATTTGTTGTTCCAATCCTAGCATTATACTCCCAGTTTTTTTGTTTTTTGGCATGGTGTAGCAGTACTCAGTTCTGGTTGTGATAATCCATAATCAGGAGACTGATGAACATACTGGTTAATTATCTGTGAGAATGCATGAGGGGATGCATGCTGTCCCTTTTCACCCAGCATGTCTAGCAATCTTCTGAATTGTTAGTAATCATCTGCTTATGTCTCATGTTAACTGTATTTTATATGCAATATTGTCCCTACTAGCATCTAGGTTTGCACATGTGGTAATCATCTGCAATGTTGGCCTTAAAATAAAGACGCTGTGATTTGGTAATCATCTGCCTCATGTCATTTGATACGATCCTATGATTCATAACAGTCTAGATTAGCCAATGAAGTGTGCAGGGATCCCTGTTTGTTTGTGCCGCGTAGCAGTATTCTGGTCTGCTTGTGATATATTCACTTGTTCAGCAATAAACTGATAAACTAGCGTACTGGGAGCATCAGGCACAACATAATCTTTTTTGAAGTGCTGAAAATCTCTTGTTAGTTCTAGTATAAGGAGGCTGTTTTACAAGATCGCAGAAGATATGAATTGTGTAAACCCATGTCAAAGCAACCACGTTGTTTCATAAGCAGGGGTACTTTTTTCACTAGCCTACATTACGACATTCAGATGTCCCATACAAAAGTCAGGTCAAACCAAACCATCATTCAAATCATTAGTTGTGATCCCTGAAGATTTCAATTTTAAGACGAAGATTACCTACACTGCGAGGCATGGGTTGACGAAATGCGGTGCGCAAGATACTGCATGTTTCACTGTCATGGCCCCTTGTTCAACCTCAACATGAGATCAGATTCATAGCTGCCTAGGCGTCTTGGAATCTGGGGCCAACAGTTGTTTTCCTTTTTTTTTTTTTTGGCAGACTGCGCCAATAACTTGAAATTGTAGTGGAATATTGGATCCCCAATGAGCATGAGATGGCTTGATGATCATGGCAGATATGTAGCAAGATGGATGGCATGGTAAAGTTCAATAAGGGAAAAACGCCACCGTTACATGTTTTTATGAGCCTGCTAACAAATATGCCAATCACAGTGACATTCGGCCTGAATTGAAGATTCTAAACTGTTTCTAGTGAGAACCTTCCGCTTTTTGAAAGTAACTCAGCAGAAATGCTTGCCAAAGCATGAAAGAAAGTAGCCCAGGAGCAAGAGTGTAACTACATATAGCATTCTAATAAAATCTTCAGTTATCTTCAATTATGGACAGGGATTAGCAACTGCACTAACAACATTTGCTGATAATATTTAGTGCACATGATGTCACGTTCAATGGCTAGTTAATGCGAATCAACCTAATTACATAAATGATTCAAGAACAATGAAAGCATCAATGCAATCAGAAATACAGTACATAATATCACATACAGAAGAGAATAACAGACCATTCTACCGAATGATTACTACGTGGCTTGTACTATCCATTATAAGGGGGAAAATATCAAACAAACAATATTCAGTCAGAATATGCATGTGAATAGGAAAGAAATGTGAGAACAGAAAACATAATTGTTGTAGAGCACCATTTTCATTCCTAATATTTATTTCTCGGTCATAGTTTCATCAGATACAGCAAACAACATATGAAAAGGAGATAGACAGGACATGCTTCAGTTGTCATAGCATCTGCCCATAAAAAAATGGCAAATTTGGTCGACGGACCCCATAACCAAGGTACATAATTACAAAAGGTTACCTATTTGCACAATGACAAGTTCATCACTGTAAGACTGGGTGTTATCCATATGGGACTCGGCCAGCTACACCAAAGCGGAGATACAATTTCTTCCCTACTGTCATCTTCCAGGTTAAGAACACCTATATCCCGGGGATTCGTCTTATACTTCCAATTACATTCCTCATCATCTGTGAAATAGACACAATTGGCCTTCAGTTGCGGATATTCTTCGGCACTAAGGCATAGCGACTGGTTACGCCCAAGAAACAACACGTTATGATGCAAGCTATTTATTTCCACAAGCTCTTCTGCTTCCATATTGACTTTGTGTAACAAGACTTTATTAGTTTTAACTATGAGCTCCTCATAACCCGCATCTATGAGTTTTGCCTTCCTGCAAACTTGCAGCAGATCGCCCCATGGAGCCTGAAGAAGGTAGAATACCCCTTTGTACTCACTACTGTAAATGTCAATCTCATCTGCAATTATATTCCTCGTGACGTTAGGACTAGTGAGATCAAAAGCATCCATTCTTCCGGATTTCGTGGATGCATATAATAGACCATCCATGTAGATGCATTGTTCATAGTCCCAACCCGGCGGCAGCGGGATCCACTTACAATCTCCTACCCTTGCAAATGAAAGCTGATATCCTGGACCATGGATGAGAACCACAATGTAGCTTCCTGTGGACGGATCTGGAAAGATAAATGCCCTGATGTAGACATGGTTACGAAGCTCGTCAGGAGCATAACTTAACATTTCGGGCTCTACCTCCGGATCGTACAGTTGGTCCCACAATTCATACTTAATAAGTGTGCCTTCATTGCCAAAGATTGGCTCTACATAACCAATGGTGACCACCGACGGGAGAGCAATCTGTTGACCAGTGACCGGATTGATAAGGTGTAGCTCAGACTTGTCATCCGCTGTAACTAGCAAACCATGTGATGACCCAATAAGATACCTATTGCGGATGGGTGGATCCGGGAGAGTTAAATTGTAGACCCTCTTCTCCGCGAGGCTGTAGAGACAAGCTACGTTCTCACCAGCAGATTCAGAGGTGTAGAGGAGGCAAGGCGTCTGAGGCCGTTTGTACAGCTCAAGCTGGCTGCAGAGGCTGGTATACGCGGAGCGCCAGGAGGAGCTGACAGCGGCCGCACGCATGAGGTCAGGTATCTCCAGGAGTGAAAATATGTCCATCAATACATCCTGCGGCAGCTCCGGCAAATTTCTCACCAGAGTTTCAGTTTGCATGGGTGGCGAGACCTTTCTCAATACATCCTGCGGTAGCTCCGGCAGTTTTTTCAACACAGTTTCAGTTTCCATCGGTGGCGAGACCTTTCTGAATTTCCCCAAGAAAGAGCCAGGAGCTTAGGCAAAAATTTCAGGCCAAAATGTTCTAAGCTCATTATCCTGGCTACGCTACAGGCCTCCATTGGAGCAATTGCAAAAGCAGGTCCTGGCTTGTGGGGGAAGAGTTGCTTCAGCGGCAAACCAATTGGACTTGGCTTGTAGTATCTAATCTGAGAAGAAGCACACCGAGGGCTGGCTGCACTTATATCCAAACGAGCCGAGGCCTCACCTGTGATCCGATTAGAAGAAGGGAGTCCGGATCCAAGGACGAAACGGCCGGGACTTGTTGCCGTAGAAACTCCGAAAAGATCTGGAATTCGAATCCGAGCAATTACCGCAAGGGCTCCCGTCGATTGCTCCACTGCGCTCGGGAGGATTCCCCCCAACGATGGGAGAGGAGAACCAACTAATTGCCCGCCGCAGTGTAGCCCGACGGCTCGGCCGTCCCAGGATCCGCGAGAAGGCAGAAGGTAGCGCCGGCGAGCTTGGGCTTCGTCGGCGGCGGTAAATGGGATGCAGGAGGGGTGGTGAGATTAGCAGTGGAAGGTGGCGGCGAGAAGGTGCTTGGCTCCGACGTCTTCGTCGCAGGCGGCGGCGTTGTGGGGGCAGGTCGCCTTTGCAGAGGTGAGCGGAGAGGGCGTCAGTTATGCGACCGAGCACTGTGTGCTCCGCGCGAGCGAACGATTCCTTTTTCATTTTCTTTTTTGATTTGAAAACTTTCGCGCGACCGATCGATAGATTGAGTCAATTACACCAATAGTGTTAGAACTTGGCATAAAAATTCATTTTAGTGCTAAAATTTAGGGAAACGTTTCGAACCGGTGCGCCGGTCGAACTTTTCCGCCGGTCGCGAGCGACCACGTATGTGCCACGCGGTCACAGGGGTCTGCACGCACCCGTTCCCAGCCACCCCCTTCTTATCCTTTTATCCCTCCTCGTCTCTCTCCATTCTCTCGCGCATATCCATCCCCCACTCGCCTCTCTCCATGTGCCTGGCTCCGGCCAGTGCCGCGGTTTTCTCCGGCGAGCCACCACCGACGAGGCATCCCCTGCCTCTCTTCACCTCTTTCCGACGAGGTTTTTCTCCTTTTATCTTTAGAGCTCGTCGGGCCTCCCATTCATGCTGCCCGACGCCCCCGTCTGATGGACCACGGGTCGGCGGTGGACGGAGGAGGAAGTACGCGGTGGAGCTACACCTGGTGGACGGGAAGAGTTGCAACCGGCCTCGCCGGGAGCTGCAACCGGTGGACGGAGGAGCTGCGACAGGTCGGTGACCACGTCCGCGGGCAGACAACGGGGTGGGTGACCGCAACCGAACCAGTCCTACAACCACGGCGACCAGATGCTTGGACCAGCGCCTAATTTTGCTACCACCGTAATTTGTTTTGCTGGAACCATCAATAACTTTTGCTACCATCGATTTTTTTGGTTTTGTTGGAACCACGCCCAATTTTCATTTCTGCTACCACCATAATATTTTTTGCCGGAACCATCAATGTTTTTTGCTACCATCGATTTTTTGGTTTTGTTGGGACAACGCCAATTTTTTTAAAGTTTTGCTACCACCGGCCTTTTGGTTTGCTGGAACGAGCTTCAATTTTTTGCTACAACCGGCATTTTTTATTTTTGCTGCAACAATGTCCATTCTTTTTTTCATGTTTTGAATGCGAACCATGGGGGCGTCGCCATTGATTCTGGAGTGGAGGTGAGGGAGAGGGGAAAGGGGTGAGGGGATGGGCAGCACCGGCGAAGGGGCAAGCGACGGCGGCGGAAAAGGCTTCAACCGGCGAGGAAAAGTTTCAACCGGAGGTTAAGAAAGCTTCAACTGGAGACAATTCTGTGCGCGCATGAGCGGCGGCGACGACGAGCGGCGAACGGCGAGGGAGAGGGCGCGGGGTGCTGCGATGAGCAGCGGCGACGGGGGAGAGGACGCGGGTGCTTTCACGTCTCGCCGGAGCACACGCACACGGTGGCCGAGGCCGGGGCACCGCGCGCAACAGATCTGAAGGGGAGGAAGACGCTGATGACGTGGGAGAGGGGGAATCGGACGGTTCCCGCACGCTCGATCAAACGGCTGCAAGCCGACGGGTGAAAGGATCGTGAAGAGGTGTCTAGAGGGGGTGAATAGACTCTAAGCAAGAAAAGTGGCAGTTTTTAAATTCTTTGAGTTGAGGCGGAGTTCTAGCACATGTTTAAACATTCACAATACATATCAAGCAAGCATGACAAGAGTATATGAGCAGCGGAAAGTAAAGCATGCAATTTGCTAGAATGTAAAGGGATGGGATTGGAGTGTGCAAACGCAATTGGAGACACGGAGATTTTTTATCCGTTGTTCCGATAGGTGGTGCTATCGTACATCCACGTTGATGGAGACTTCAACCCACGAAGGGTAACGGTTGCGCGAGTCCACGGAGAGCTCCACCCACGAAGGGTCCACAAAGAAGCAACCTTGTCTATCCCACCATGGCCATCGCCCACAAAGGACTTGCCTCACTAGGGTAGATCTTCACAAGTAGGCGATCTCCTTGCCCGTACAAACTCCTTGGTTCAACTCCACAATCTTGACGGAGGCTCCCAAGTGACACCTAACCAATCTAGGAGACATCACTCTCCAAAAGGTAATAGACGGTGTGTTGATGATGAACTCCTTGTTCTTGTGCTTCAAATGATAGCCTCCCCAACACTCAACTCTCTCTCATATGATTGAATTTGGTGGAAAGATGATTTGAGTGGAAAGCAACTTGGGGAAGGCTAGAGATCAAGATTTATGTGGTTGGAATGGAATATCTTGACCTCAACACAAGTGTAGGTGGTTCTCTCTCAGAAAATGTATGTTGGAAGTGTAGGCATGTTCTGATGGCTCTTTCTACGAATGAAGAGGGGACCGATATGATCAACTCGGTAGGACCGATGTGCTAGGGTTAGGGTAAAGCCTCATCTCGGTTTGACCGATTACACAAACTCGGTGGGACCGATTTGGGTAATAAGCGAAACAGAGAGTTGGCCAATCAAACTCGGTGAGGCCGATTGCATATCTCGGTGAGACCGAAATTATTGCAACAGGCAACAGAGAGTTTGCAAGCCCATCTCGGTGAGACAGAGATCCCATCGGTGAGACCGAATTGATTAGGGTTTCTGGCAGTGGCTATGTCAAGAAAACTTGATGGCGCCGGATAGAAAGAATCGGTGGGGCCGAGTTTGACTTTTGGTTTAGGACATATGTGGATGTGAGAAAGTGGTTGAGGGCTTTGGAGCATATCACTAAGCACTTTGAGCAAGCAAGCCATTAAGCAACACCTCATCCCCTTTTAATAGTATTGGCTTTCCTATGGACTCAATGTGATCTTGGATCACTAAAATAGAAAATGTAGAGTCCTGAGCTTTGAGCTTGAGCCAATCCTTTGTCCTTATCATCTTGAAGGGGTTCCACATCCTCTAGTCCATGCCACTCCATTTGTTGAACTTGTCTGAAATATACTAGATGAAAACATTAGTCCAACAAGAGATATGTTGACATTAATTACCAAAATCACCCAGGGAGCACTTGTGCTTTCAATCTCCCCCTTTTTGGTAATTGATGACAACATACATCAAAGCTTTAGATAAAGATAAAGAGAATAACAAGTAAAGCTTTGGAAAGACATGTAACATGCATAGGCTCCCCCTACATGTATGCAATCATGTCAATATGGAATGTAAGAGCATGTGAATGCATAATCATGACAGAGCAGGCAATGTGTTACATGTATCTTGGCTATATGCATCAGAGCAAATGATATGAAGTGTAACTTCATGTTCATGATTCTTCTTGCAAACAATATGTACATTAGCAAGAAATCCTCATGCACATGAGTGTGATGCATATACTTACCTTGTGGTCTTGAGATGGCTTAGGAGGAGATGAACCTGAGTAAACAAGGTTAGATAACACAGAAACATCTACTAAGCAGAGCAAGAACAGCAAACCACAAGAGTACCAATATTGGGATGACATGTAGAGTGTGAGTACTGGGTACTCTATTGGATATAGACATGGGGGGGGGGGGGGGGGGGGGGGGGGGGGGGGGGGGGGGGGGGGGGGGGGGGGGGGGGGGGGGGGGGGGGGGGGGGGGGGGGGGGGGGGGGGGGGGGGGGGGGGGGGGGGGGGGGGGGGGGGGGGGGGGGGGGGGGGGGGGGGGGGGGGGGGGGGGGGGGGGGGGGGGGGGGGGGGGGGGGGGGGGGGGGGGGGGGGGGGGGGGGGGGGGGGGGGGGGGGGGGGGGGGGGGGGGGGGGGGGGGGGGGGGGGGGGGGGGGGGGGGGGGGGGGGGGGGGGGGGGGGGGGGGGGGGGGGGGGGGGGGGGGGGGGGGGGGGGGGGGGGGGGGGGGGGGGGGGGGGGGGGGGGGGGGGGGGGGGGGGGGGGGGGGGGGGGGGGGGGGGGGGGGGGGGGGGGGGGGGGGGGGGGGGGGGGGGGGGGGGGGGGGGGGGGGGGGGGGGGGGGGGGGGGGGGGGGGGGGGGGGGGGGGGGGGGGGGGGGGGGGGGGGGGGGGGGGGGGGGGGGGGGGGGGGGGGGGGGGGGGGGGGGGGGGGGGGGGGGGGGGGGGGGGGGGGGGGGGGGGGGGGGGGGGGGGGGGGGGGGGGGGGGGGGGGGGGGGGGGGGGGGGGGGGGGGGGGGGGGGGGGGGGGGGGGGGGGGGGGGGGGGGGGGGGGGGGGGGGGGGGGGGGGGGGGGGGGGGGGGGGGGGGGGGGGGGGGGGGGGGGGGGGGGGGGGGGGGGGGGGGGGGGGGGGGGGGGGGGGGGGGGGGGGGGGGGGGGGGGGGGGGGGGGGGGGGGGGGGGGGGGGGGGGGGGGGGGGGGGGGGGGGGGGGGGGGGGGGGGGGGGGGGGGGGGGGGGGGGGGGGGGGGGGGGGGGGGGGGGGGGGGGGGGGGGGGGGGGGGGGGGGGGGGGGGGGGGGGGGGGGGGGGGGGGGGGGGGGGGGGGGGGGGGGGGGGGGGGGGGGGGGGGGGGGGGGGGGGGGGGGGGGGGGGGGGGGGGGGGGGGGGGGGGGGGGGGGGGGGGGGGGGGGGGGGGGGGGGGGGGGGGGGGGGGGGGGGGGGGGGGGGGGGGGGGGGGGGGGGGGGGGGGGGGGGGGGGGGGGGGGGGGGGGGGGGGGGGGGGGGGGGGGGGGGGGGGGGGGGGGGGGGGGGGGGGGGGGGGGGGGGGGGGGGGGGGGGGGGGGGGGGGGGGGGGGGGGGGGGGGGGGGGGGGGGGGGGGGGGGGGGGGGGGGGGGGGGGGGGGGGGGGGGGGGGGGGGGGGGGGGGGGGGGGGGGGGGGGGGGGGGGGGGGGGGGGGGGGGGGGGGGGGGGGGGGGGGGGGGGGGGGGGGGGGGGGGGGGGGGGGGGGGGGGGGGGGGGGGGGGGGGGGGGGGGGGGGGGGGGGGGGGGGGGGGGGGGGGGGGGGGGGGGGGGGGGGGGGGGGGGGGGGGGGGGGGGGGGGGGGGGGGGGGGGGGGGGGGGGGGGGGGGGGGGGGGGGGGGGGGGGGGGGGGGGGGGGGGGGGGGGGGGGGGGGGGGGGGGGGGGGGGGGGGGGGGGGGGGGGGGGGGGGGGGGGGGGGGGGGGGGGGGGGGGGGGGGGGGGGGGGGGGGGGGGGGGGGGGGGGGGGGGGGGGGGGGGGGGGGGGGGGGGGGGGGGGGGGGGGGGGGGGGGGGGGGGGGGGGGGGGGGGGGGGGGGGGGGGGGGGGGGGGGGGGGGGGGGGGGGGGGGGGGGGGGGGGGGGGGGGGGGGGGGGGGGGGGGGGGGGGGGGGGGGGGGGGGGGGGGGGGGGAAGTATTTGCAAGGAATTAACTGAAGGATTTGCAAAGAATTGGATGCAGAAAATGCAGAACAAAACAGATAAAAGAAAATCTAGATGAAGTTTTTTTTTTTTGATAGAAGAAGGGGAATAAATATGCAAAGGACAAATGCAAAAACTCGAAGAAACACTAGAGAACTTCATCTAGAAATGGGCGGTGACAAAGTCACCTATGTTAGAGTATATTGACTAAGGAGTCAAGTGAGAGCACTTGATCATAAGTCATACTCATCGTTTAAGCTCAAAATGGGGTTACCATTTTTCGTTTAAGCATTTGATGTATTCACATCTTATTGAGCTGCTTTGACCCATATCCTGGGGTAAAGCTTCTCTAAGATGGAATAACATACCTTGGGTGGTGGTGTTGATCTTGATCATGTAGTTGAACTTGTGTGGGTTGCTCAAGGTTGATGTAGCTTATCAAGAGTTTGGAGCACCACTTGGAAGTGAGTTCATCTACCTACATGGGTTAGTTTTGCAAGGAAGAGCACTTGTGTATCCAAAATGACAATCATGAAATTTGATACCAAATAAAATTTGATATATAGAATTTGTCAAAGGATATGTTGAAGAGTTTCATGCTTCCTTGTCTTCAACCACCATGTTGTAGAGACTTGGTGATATAGAGATTGCTCAAGATGTGAGTGAGTTGCAATCTCATTGATTTAGATTCATCCAAGTACCTACAAGGGTTAGATAGCATGCAAGGGTGCAAGTATATCCAAGACATATGAATAGTATCATGAAAGAAATGTCAAGGATTAGTCATAGGCTCATGCCTTGCATGTATCCAAATGGAGTTCCTAC
>JAAAWM010008951.1:0-18142 GCA_036873465.1 Thinopyrum obtusiflorum
AAAATATTGGCCAAACTGTACAAAGGGGAGAAGGAGGAGTTCACTCGTCTAAAACGCCGAGATGGATTTTCCATGTACAATCCTCCTAGCTGGGTGAGTTTTAATCCCACCACTTTACTCAATCCTCCCCCTGAGTCACTTTTAATTGACATTAACCCATCCATTTGTAACAGGAATGGCGGAAGGTTACCGGTCCCTGTTCGGGCAGGATTGACCTCCTTCTCTGGCGAAGCCCTGGCAGAAAATTTACCCAATCCGACCAAGGGGGAATGGGTGTGCTTCGTTTCCTACTTGATAAGAGGCGTTGGATTTCCAATCCACCCTTTCCTTCGAGGACTCCTGGAGTACTATGGCCTCCAACTGCACAACCTTACGCCAGCCTTGATCCTGCACATCGCGGGCTTTGTTGCTCTTTGTGAGTTGTTCCTGGGTTGTGAAGCCCACTTTGATTTATGGAGAACGCTATTCTACCTCGTCCCTCACACCCAAGAGGGATCTGTATTCGAGGTGGGCGGTGCTGAGGTATGGCGCATAGCCGGGACCGGATACCTATCCGGCACACCGAAGAAGGCATCCGAAGAGTGGCCCTCAGAGTGGTTCTATATTGAGGACGTCGCTCTCCCCGACCCAATCCGAATGGGTCTTCCCGAATTTTCCAGTGCTCCATTGAAGAAACGCCACAGCTGGCGCCCTCGGAGCCTCGAGGAGGAAGATAGCACGGAAGTCCGTCAATTAATGGGCAAGATAAAGGCACTCGCCCAATCCGGATTATCAATAATCGAGGTAATGGCGACTTCCATAGTGCGGGGTGTCCAGCCGCTCCAATTCAGGAGGCTCCCTATGTGGCACTACAATGGGGAAGACGACGCCTCACGCTGCGGACGGAAGGGTCCGGACACCCCTGTCGCTTTGGCAAAAATATTGGCCAAACTGTACAAAGGGGAGAAGGAGGAGTTCACTCGTCTAAAACGCCGAGATGGATTTTCCATGTACAATCCTCCTAGCGGGGGGGGGGGGGGGGGGGGGGGGGGGGGGGGGGGGGGGGGGGGGGGGGGGGGGGGGGGGGGGGGGGGGGGGGGGGGGGGGGGGGGGGGGGGGGGGGGGGGGGGGGGGGGGGGGGGGGGGGGGGGGGGGGGGGGGGGGGGGGGGGGGGGGGGGGGGGGGGGGGGGGGGGGGGGGGGGGGGGGGGGGGGGGGGGGGGGGGGGGGGGGGGGGGGGGGGGGGGGGGGGGGGGGGGGGGGGGGGGGGGGGGGGGGGGGGGGGGGGGGGGGGGGGGGGGGGGGGGGGGGGGGGGGGGGGGGGGGGGGGGGGGGGGGGGGGGGGGGGGGGGGGGGGGGGGGGGGGGGGGGGGGGGGGGGGGGGGGGGGGGGGGGGGGGGGGGGGGGGGGGGGGGGGGGGGGGGGGGGGGGGGGGGGGGGGGGGGGGGGGGGGGGGGGGGGGGGGGGGGGGGGGGGGGGGGGGGGGGGGGGGGGGGGGGGGGGGGGGGGGGGGGGGGGGGGGGGGGGGGGGGGGGGGGGGGGGGGGGGGGGGGGGGGGGGGGGGGGGGGGGGGGGGGGGGGGGGGGGGGGGGGGGGGGGGGGGGGGGGGGGGGGGGGGGGGGGGGGGGGGGGGGGGGGGGGGGGGGGGGGGGGGGGGGGGGGGGGGGGGGGGGGGGGGGGGGGGGGGGGGGGGGGGGGGGGGGGGGGGGGGGGGGGGGGGGGGGGGGGGGGGGGGGGGGGGGGGGGGGGGGGGGGGGGGGGGGGGGGGGGGGGGGGGGGGGGGGGGGGGGGGGGGGGGGGGGGGGGGGGGGGGGGGGGGGGGGGGGGGGGGGGGGGGGGGGGGGGGGGGGGGGGGGGGGGGGGGGGGGGGGGGGGGGGGGGGGGGGGGGGGGGGGGGGGGGGGGGGGGGGGGGGGGGGGGGGGGGGGGGGGGGGGGGGGGGGGGGGGGGGGGGGGGGGGGGGGGGGGGGGGGGGGGGGGGGGGGGGGGGGGGGGGGGGGGGGGGGGGGGGGGGGGGGGGGGGGGGGGGGGGGGGGGGGGGGGGGGGGGGGGGGGGGGGGGGGGGGGGGGGGGGGGGGGGGGGGGGGGGGGGGGGGGGGGGGGGGGGGGGGGGGGGGGGGGGGGGGGGGGGGGGGGGGGGGGGGGGGGGGGGGGGGGGGGGGGGGGGGGGGGGGGGGGGGGGGGGGGGGGGGGGGGGGGGGGGGGGGGGGGGGGGGGGGGGGGGGGGGGGGGGGGGGGGGGGGGGGGGGGGGGGGGGGGGGGGGGGGGGGGGGGGGGGGGGGGGGGGGGGGGGGGGGGGGGGGGGGGGGGGGGGGGGGGGGGGGGGGGGGGGGGGGGGGGGGGGGGGGGGGGGGGGGGGGGGGGGGGGGGGGGGGGGGGGGGGGGGGGGGGGGGGGGGGGGGGGGGGGGGGGGGGGGGGGGGGGGGGGGGGGGGGGGGGGGGGGGGGGGGGGGGGGGGGGGGGGGGGGGGGGGGGGGGGGGGGGGGGGGGGGGGGGGGGGGGGGGGGGGGGGGGGGGGGGGGGGGGGGGGGGGGGGGGGGGGGGGGGGGGGGGGGGGGGGGGGGGGGGGGGGGGGGGGGGGGGGGGGGGGGGGGGGGGGGGGGGGGGGGGGGGGGGGGGGGGGGGGGGGGGGGGGGGGGGGGGGGGGGGGGGAGTATTCTACCAGGCGAGCTATGACGGCACAGAAGACTCTCTTCCTGCCTCCTTCCTGCCTCACATGTAAGTAATCGGGAGACGTCTTCTTCGAAAGGGCTTCCTCATTGTGACTCACCCATCGCACTGTTTCGTGCTCCAAAGGGGAGGCGCTCGACGCGCCAAGCTGCACCAGAGGCCTCTCCTAAGAGAGCGGCGCCCGCGCCGGGCAAATCTTCGAAAAGAAAGGCAAATGACAACACGACAGAGCCTTCATCAAAGAGGTATGGATTTTCTTTAAATATGCTCCCTGGTAGTCACATCAAACTGTGACATCGTCCGCTGTGTCTTATCAGGAAGAGCGTTCACCGGACTATGCCCGAGGATTCTGCCGGTCACGCCTCCACCAGTCAGGTCCCGGACCCCGCCTTACGGACGGGGGCTGATACAGGAGTGAAGCCAGACTATCCTCCTATAGAGGATTCAGATGATGTATCCGTCATGAACTCTGAAGTGGAGAGCGCCATGAATCATTGGCGCCGGAGGGCCGCTCTTTGCGACCCTGGCTTTACGAAAGAGGCATTGATGCCTTCAGTTCGGCTGATGCGTACATCCGAGCTGCCTGGGATGGGCTTACTAGAGCCACAGACCAGCATTTGAAAGATATGCGGGTAAGTACGCATTGTACAGATCTGATAATCATATACCAGTAGCCCCCGAGACTTGAAGCAGTTGATACAACTGATTTAAGGATCATTGTATAACCAGGCGCTCATGGAGAAGAACAACCTGCTGTCTCAAGAGCTGGAATAGTGTCGGACACAGCTAGCTGCTGCTACCGCCGAACTGGAGAAATCCAAGGAGGCACCGCCTGGTAATGTTCCCCTCCATCGAGAAAAATATAATCATATACCAACAATATTAATACTGTTGTATTTCCCATGGAAGGATCATCAGATCAACTGAAGGAGGCACTGAAAGTCACGCAAGCGGGTGAACAATAGGCCAAAAGGCAACTAGCTGTGGGCGAACGTGTGCTAACACGGGTCAGGAATGATAAAAACAAGCTGCAGGATTCCAACACCCTGCTGGGCGAAGAACAAAAAGATGTGCGAGCCCAGCTGGCTGACTCCGTGAAGGAAAATAAGAGGCTACAAGGTGGCATATTCAGTATGCTTTCGAACTTGCCTCCATATAATTCGGCGAGGAAAGGAACTGACAGATTTATGTCTGTAGGTATGCTGACTGGCTGTCCCGAAGAGGAAATGTCCGGATCTCAAGGCGACCTGCTACAAGAGCTGTCCCAAATGCACGAGCGAGCTCGGCAAGCAATGCGGAGTGTTGCCAAGGCTTTATGGCCATCCGCCTCCCCTCCAGGAAGTATGGAGGAGCTCGTGGAGCTATTCAAAGGAGCACGGCGGCGTTTTCGATTATGGAAGATATCGGCCTACCGAGAAGGTGCGTGAGAGGCCTGGGCCATGGTGAAAACACGGTATACCAAGCTTGATCCGAATCATATGGCCCGGGTCGGACCTCGAGGGTCAGATGGGAAAGAAATTCCCGTTAATTTGGTATATGACCAAGTAAAGGTAGCGGCAAAATATTCCCAACAGGATTGTAAGCTAGACAGCCTGTTAGACGGCATAGAGGAGGAAGTTTTTGAGTCCAAGTGACTATGTACTTCCATTGACATATTTGTATCTAGCCGGATTGTAAAACGATTGTCATGGCAGACCTTTTCGCTTCGACCTCTGGACCCGAAGGTGCGGAGTGTTTCCGAATACCGGAGCGGCAATATAGACTGGGGTATGCGTGGAAACCAGGCGTAGGGGTCATCGTTGCTTGAACAGACAAGTTGTATCCAGCTAGCTATGTTATATTACATTGTAATTGTAAGAAACATCTTCCAGGGAGAATAGTTCCGTTAAGGGTTCCTTTCCCTGGGTGAACATGCGTTAGTATGCATGCCCGAACTGTGATTGAAAAATCGCAGTATGCGTAACATCTGGGGGTTCATAGTGTAATGAGTGTAAAACGTCTTTAGTCTGCCGACCGAATATTCCTTTAAGAACGCTAGCTTTCGGCTTCACCCAGTCTGAGGTACACGTCCGGATGACCCAGCTGTAACAATCGCAGAGGTGCTCCCTTTATGCCCTAGCCGGACAAATGGGAATGTAGGGCATAAGCACAGGAGCCAGGCAACCCAGCTTGGCCAAAACTTAAGTCATAACGATGCATATAATGGCGAAGAAAAGGTACATATGAGGAAAGGACACATATGTGGTGAGCTTGATGCTCGGCAAATAATAATAAGCTTCTATACAAGAAGCCCCCAGGTATTATGGGTGTAATATTTAAGGATGTGTACGTCATAGGTGCGCGGTTTAGCCGCACAAGAGCTTAAAGCTAGAAAAAAAGTTAAAGAGAGGAAAAAATAATGGAAACAAAGGGAGAAGAAGATGAACAAAGAGTCCGGCTCTAGGCGTAGAATCTTTGGAGTCTGGCGGCATTCCACGGGTTCGGCTCTAAGTGATTGTCCGATGCATCACGCAGGCGGTACGCTCCTCTAGTGAGAACTTCATCTATGATGAAGGGACCCTCCCACTTGGGCTTGAGTTTGTCCTTTTTCTTCTCTGGCAAGCGTAGAACGAGTTTGCCAACATTATAAGTCTTGGCCCGCACTTCTCTGCTTTGATATCTGTGAGCCTGTTGTTGATAAAATGCAGAACGGGCTTTTGCAACGTCGCGCTCCTCCTCCAGGGCATCTAAGATGTCCTTCCGATCAAGCTCGGCCTCTCTCTCTTCATACATGCGCACTCGAGGTGAGTCATGAATAATGTCGCAGGGCAACACGGCCTCTGCGCCGTACACCATGAAGAAAGGTGTGTATCCGGTAGTGCGATTGGGCGTGGTCCGCAGCCCCCAGAGTACGGAGTCTAGCTCCTCAACCCAGTGCTTGTCTGATTCTTTCAAAGACCGCACTAGTCTAGGCTTAATGCCGCACATAATAAGACCATTAGCTCGTTCGACTTGACCGTTCGTTTGTGGGTGATAGACGGAGGCGTAATCG
Organism: Thinopyrum obtusiflorum; assembly: GCA_036873465.1. Classification (NCBI taxonomy): domain Eukaryota; kingdom Viridiplantae; phylum Streptophyta; class Magnoliopsida; order Poales; family Poaceae; genus Thinopyrum; species Thinopyrum obtusiflorum. Next base: position 5,679 of record JAAAWM010008951.1, read on the forward strand.
AGCTTAATGCCCAGGTTAGCACACCAGGTTTTCACTTCATCGGCTGTCAAATTGGAGCCATTATCGGTGATGATACTATGTGGGACACCGTAACAGTGCACGACACCGGATATGAAGTCTATCACTGGTCCGGCTTTGGCCGTTTTAACTGGTTTGGCCTCTATCCACTTGGTGAATTTATCTACCATGACCAGCAGATATTTTTTCTTATGGCTTCCTCCTTTAAGGGGTCCGACCATATCAAGCCCCCAGACCGTGAAAGGCCAAGTGATGGGGATTGTTTGTAGAGTGGTAGGTGGCATATGGCTTTGATTGGCGAAAAGCTGGCATCTGACACAACGTTGGACAAGGTCCTGTGCATCTGCTCGGGCCGTCGACCAAAAGAAACCTGTACGGAAGGCTTTGCTTATGAGGGCCCGAGCCACGGCATGGTGACTGCCGAGGCCAGCATGGATTTCGGCCAGGAGTTTCCGTCCCTTTTCTTCAGAGATACATCTCTGAAGTACTCCGGTAGCGCTTTTCTTGTAGAGCTCTCCGTCATGGACCTTGTAGGCTTTCGAGCGCCGGACAATGCAGCGGGCCTCGTTCTGATCCTCAGGGACCTCTCACCTATTAAGGTAGGCCAAGAAGGGTTCGGTCCATGGGGCAATTACTGCCATTATAAGATGGGCCGATGGTGTTATTTCGGTGGCTGAGCCCCCGATGATATCGGTATTGTGTTCGGAATCCGGGGGTATAATCGGATCCGGACTAGTGTTGCTGCTCTCTCCCTGCCACACCACGAATGGCTTGAAGAGCCTTTCCAGGAATACGTTAGGCGGGACGGGGTCACGCTTGGCACTTATGCGAGCAAGGACATCCGCCGCTTGATTACTTTCTTGAGCCACATGATGAAACTTGAGCCCCTCGAACCGGGCCGATATTTTGAGAACGGCGTTACGATAGGCCGCCATCTTCGGATCTTTGGCGTCGAAATCTCCATTTATTTGGGATATTGCGAGGTTTGAGTCCCCGCGCACCTCCAGGCGTTGTATGCCCATGGAGGCAGCCATCCGAAGACCGTGCAATAAGGCCTCGTATTCGGCTGCATTGTTGGAGTCTGTGTATAATATTTGGAGTACGTACTGGACTATGTCTCCAATGGGGGACGTTAAGACAACACTCGCTCCTAAACCGGCCAGCATTTTAGAGCCATCGAAGTGCATGACCCAGTTGGAATATGTGCCGTACTCTTTAGGGAGTTCGGCCTCTGTCCATTCGGCGACGAAGTCGGCCAGTACTTGGGATTTAATGGCTCGGCGCGGTTTATATGTTATGTCGAATGGAAGGAGTTCAATGGCCCACTTGGCAATCCGGCCCGTAGCATCGCGGTTGTTTATTATGTCATTGAGTGGTACTTCGGAAGCCAACGTGATCGAGCACTCTTGAAAGTAGTGTCGTAGCTTCCGGGATGCCATGAAGACCGCATATGCTATCTTTTGGTAATGAGGGTACCGAGATTTGCACAGTGTGAGGACAGTGGATACGTAGTATACCGGCTTCTGAAGTGGGAATTTGTGTCCGCCCTCCTCTCGCTCAACGACGAGCACCGCGCTCACCACCTGGTGTGTTGCCGAGATGTATAATAACATGGGTTCGCCGACATCCAGCGCGGCCAGGATTGGGTTGCTAGCTAAAAGAGCCTTTATTTCTTCCAGTCCGGCCATTGCCGCATCCATCCACTCGAAGTGGTCGGCGCATCAGAGAAGGTGATAAAGTGGCAATGCTTTTTCTCCTAGTCTGGAGATAAAGCGGCTTAAAGCTGCCACACATCTGGCTAATTTTTGGACCTGTTTAAGGTCTGTTGGTGTAGCCAATTGTGACAAAGCTCGGATTTTGGCTGGATTTGCCTCAATTCCTCTATTGGAAATGATGAAGCCCAGCAGTTTTCCAGCAGGAACGCTGAAAACACACTTTTCCGGATTGAGCTTGATGTCATATGTACGGAGGTTGTCGAATGTGAGACGCAGATCGTCTATCAATGATTCGACGTGCCTAGTCTTAATGATGACGTCATCCACATATGCTTCAACCGTCTTGCCGATTTGTTTCTCCAGGCATGTTTGAATCATGCGTTGGTAGGTGGCACCGGCGTTTTTGAGCCCAAAGGGCATAGTGTTGAAGCAGAAAGGCCCGTATGGGGTAATGAATGCTGTTGCGGCTTGGTCGGACTCCTTCATTTTGATTTGATGGTATCCGGAGTATGCGTTGAGGAAAAACAGTGAGCCGTGTCTTGCAGTAGCATCAATGATCTGATCGATGTGGGGGAGGGGGAATGGATCCTTAGGGCAGGCCTTATTAAGGTCTTTGAAATCGACGCACAGGCGCCAGGATTTATCCTTCTTTGGCACCATCACCAGGTTTGCTAGCCAATCCGGGTGTTTTATTTCTCTGATGAATCCGGCCTCGATTAACTTGGCTAGCTCCTCCCCCATAGCTTGTCATTTGGGTTTGGAAAAGCGCCGTAGTTTTTGCTTGACCGGCTTATATCCCTTCAATATATTGAGGCTGTGTTCGGCCAACCTGCGTGGGATTCCTGGCATATCAGAAGGGTGCCAGGCGAATATGTCCCAGTTCTCGCGCAGGAACTCTCGTAGTGCGGCGTCGACCGATGGGTCCAGCTGTGCCATGATGGAAGCTGTCTTCTTGGGGTCCGTAGGGTGGACTTGAAATTTGACTATTTTGTCTGCTGGTTTAAAGGAGGTGGATTTGGGTTGCTTATCTAGGATTACGTCGTCCCTGTCCACCGTGGAGCGTAGTGCGGTTAACTCTTTGGCCGCGAGGGCCTCGAACAGTGCCTCGAGGGCCAGGGATGCGGTTATGTTTTTGGCACAGAGTGCTATGTTCGAATCACTGGTGAGAGTGATAATACCATTGGGCCCGGGCATCTTGAGCTTCATATACCCGTAATGGGGTATCGCTTTGAAAGCGTGTGAATGCGTCTCGCCCCAACAGGGCGTGATATCCACTGTTGAAAGGGGCCACTTGGAAGGTTATCTCTTTGGATCGATAGTTCTCCGGCGTGCCGAATGCCACGTCGAGTGTGATTTTCCCCGCGCATCGCGCCTCCCGGCTGGGAATGATTCCTCGGAAGGTCGTGCTACTTTGCTCGATGCGGCTCCTGTCTATTTCCATTTTGTTGAGTGTGTCCTCGTAGATGAGGTTTAGCCCGCTGCTGCCACCCATGAGCACTTTAGTGAGCCGAAAGCCATCCATAATTGGATTGAGGACCAAGGCGGCTGGTGCCCGAACTGTCCTGAATTTTGGTTCGTCACTGGCATTGAAAGTTATGGCCGTGTCGTTCCAGGGGTTTATTGCTGTGACTTGGCAGACTTCGGTGAGGTCGCGGAGTGCCCTCTTGCACCGATTGTTTGAAGCGAAAGTCTCAAAGACCGTCAATACTCTGAGGTAGTCGTCTTCCGGGGGGTGTTGCTCTGGGGTGTTTCTGGTGAGGATATCCTCACCACTCTTGGCCACCTGCCGGAGTATCCAACTATCACAACCCTAGCTTAGCCTTTGCTTGTCCTTGCATGATCATCATGTCTAAATTCTAAAAGTTGAATTGAGGAAATGCTCAAGCCTCAGGAATCTTTTGAAAATGGCCAAAGTAAAAATTGCTTCAAATGAACCCAAGAAATGTTCCTGTTAATCTATAAAAATATTGGCAAGAGGTAAAATTCAAACCAATTTTTTGGAGTCTCAGGATATTTATTTTGGGCCCTTGAAATTAAATCAATAAGTATTTGACTTTTGGATTATATTCATTTTATATAAAATATAATTCAAAAGGCCCTGAAATTATTTACGTGCCTTTGGAAAAGTCCATAATGGCAACATAAAAATATTCAGAAGGTTTTGCCCTGTTTTGAATTTCTTTTGAATTTGAATCAATGGCAAAATGAATAAATAAAAACAAAACAAAACAGAAATAAAACAGAGCAGAGGCCTACCTAGAGCCCACTCGCCTGTGGCCTGACACTGTTGCTGGTGGCCCAGCCCACCAGGCAACATGCCAGTCATCCCCTTCCTCCCGCCAGTGTGCACTGTGCGTGGCGCACGCACAGGAGGCGAGGGCCACCTCCTGCTTGCCACCTCCCGAGCGTCCCTATGCCATCCGCATCGCGTGGGAGATGCCCGCAGGGCCGCAGCCCCCTCTGCCTTTCCCCTCACCCTGGAACTCTCTCCCTCTCCTCTAGCTTCTTCCCCGAGCACCAAACGAGAGCAGCCATGGACGCCGTCCGTCGTCCGCATGTCCACGGGCCACCCTACCCCTCTCCGTACCGCCCAACGGCTCCGCCGCGACGCCCTCTTCCTCATCGCCAAGCCACGCGATGCCAGGAACCCCGTGCCATCATCCTCGCCTTCATCTTATTCCATGGGATCCGATGACAACCCCGATGATTCGACGCCGTCCGGCCTCCCTCGAGCTCGCCGACCACCTCTACGAGCCGCTGTGAGCTCACCGTCCGTTTCCCATCTAACTCCGCCGTTGTTTGCACCCATTAGCTAGCCCCACCGTCGACGCCGTACATCGGCCGCCGCCACGGGCTCGCCCCCGGCGAGCTCCGGCGCCCCCGAGACCTGCTGCTACCTCTCCTAGATCCGCGGGAGCACGGGCGACCTCCTGGCGCCCCCAGCTGCCGCTCCCGTGGCCTCCAGTGCAGACTCCGCCGCGGCCAGTGGTCACCGGTGATGAGCCCGTTGCCTGAGCCGCTGACCGGTGGGTCCCGCCGGTCAGGGGATTAGTTTAGGGCTAATTACCCCCCTGACACTGACTAGAGGCCCCACCTACACTAATTAACCGCTGGTTAATTTTAATTAATCCTGTTAACTAGCTGTGTCACTAACGTGTGGGTCCCAGCCGTCAGGTTTGACTGGTCAGCCTTAGTTGTCCCGGTGACATCATGCTGCTATCATGCTGATGCAGTAATGATTTTCTGGGTTAAAATAAACCAGGAAATTCCAAAAAATAGCTAAAACTTCAAAAAAAATCATAGAAAATCAACCGTAACTCCAAATGAAATAAGTTATATATGAAAAATGATCAGAAAAATCCAATCTATCCATTTGTACCATTTTCATGCATGTTAGAACAACTTATAGCTGCTGAATTGGACAAATCAAATAAATGACTTTTGAATGATCACATATGGAGTTGGAATTTGAATTTAGTGTTCAAACGAACTCCATTTAAATCATTGCTTGTTGAATTAGCTCAAATCATAGCATATTGACACATCATGTTCATGCATCATATTGTTGCATTGCATTGATTGTGTTCCCTCTTGTTTGCCGGTGTTTGTCCCCTCTCAGTAGACGTGGTTCCGGCGATGAGTTCGATGACACCGATGAAGAGCTATACTATCTTTAGAAGTGCCAGGCAAGCAAAACCCCCTGGTACATCCCTATACAATCCCACTCTCATGCCTCTGCTCTTTTTTACTGCATTAGGACAACAACGCTTCAACTGTTACCTGCTGCGGTAGTTGAACCCCTTACCTCTGCATGACCTGTCATTACCACAGTAAATAGATGAAACCCACTAGCATGAGTAGGAGTTGTTTGAGCCCTGATGTGCCTAATCATTCATGCTTGTTGTCATGCCTGCTACTGCTTAGAGTTGAGTCAGGTCTGATTCATCGGGGATGAACTGGAAAGTTGTGAACATGTCCTACTGCTGAGAGCTAAGTGTGTGAACACGATTTGGTAAAGGTAGCGGTGAGAGGCCATGTAGGAGTACATGGTGGGTTGTCTCATTGAAACCGTCCTCAGGAACTGAGTTCTGTGTTTGTGATCCATGAACAGCTACTACCACACATTGGGATACTTAATTGACACTCTCGACTTATTAACGGCCCCTGTCCTCTGTCCAGGAGTTGCAAGTAGTTTCTGGTGTTTGTAGTATGCTGGAGGCCGTGCGCAGCGCTAACCCGAGGGGTGGGCTGTGATGCGGTAGGCACGTGGCACGGTGTACCGGGCGCCCGTTTGGTGTCTTGTGAACCCTGCACACATCGTTCGGGGCCGTATGTGGAAACCTCGGCCGGACTCCCTGCGGATGGAACCTGAATAGGCGATAAACCTAGACTAGGGACTTGTGTGGTTAGTCAGGTCGTGGCCGACTCCCTCGCCAGGCTTTCGCTTGAAGGTTGCCGAGATACACAACGTGTACATGGTGGTAAGTGGCGAGAGCGTGTGTGAAGAAGTACACCCCTGCAAGGTTAACATCATCTATTCGAATAGCCGCGTCCGCGGTAAAGGACTTCTGGGTTGCCTGTACAGTTCATAGACAAGTGAAAGTGGATACTCTAAAATGCGCAAGATAAGCGTGAGTGCTATGGATGGCGTTCTCGTAGGGAGACGGGAGCGGATCCATAGTGGCGTATTGATTGGTGAATATGTGGACTCGTGTGCGCCACCTCAAAAGAGTTACTTGCAGTCGTAGTTCAGGATAGCCACCGAGTGAAAGCTGGCTTGCTGCAGTTAAACTCCACCACCCCCTTTGTTGATACTGATGCATATGTAGCTAGTTCTAATGTAAGTCTTGTTGGGTACATTTGTACTCACGTTTGCTTAATTTATGTTTTTGCAGAGAGACTTCAGTCTCGCTAGTAGTTCCGTGTGGACTTCGACATTTAGCTTGTTACCTCAGCTACGATCTTGTGCCCTCAGCAGGGTCTTGTAGATAGTCAGGCTTCTCAGCCTTTTCATTTGTAGTTGTCTGTACTCAGACAAGTTAAGCTTCCGCTTGTGCTTGTTGCTTGTATGACTTGAATGCTGGGTCATCAGACCCATGTAATATCTAGCTCTTCGGAGCCTAATGAATAAATACTTTGAGTTGTAGAGTTTTGTTGTGATGCCATGTTGTATTTGCACATATCGAGCATATTCTGTGTATGATTTGAAATGCTTGGTATGTGTGGGATCCGACAACCTAGTTGTTTATCCTTGGTAGCCTCTCTTACCGGGAAATGTCTCCTAGTGCTTCCACTGAGCCATGGTAGCTTGCTACTGCTCCGGAACACTTAGGCTGGCCGGCATGTGTCCTTCTTCATTCCTGTGTCTGTCCCTTCGGGGAAATGTCACGCGGTGTCTACCGGAGTCCTGTTAGCCTACTACAGCCCGAATTCTCCGGAGTCCTGTTAGCCCAGCTGCTACAGCCCGGATTCACTCGCTGATGACCGACACGTTCGTTGCTGGGTCATGTATGCATGTCCCTGTAAGTTAGTGCCACTTTGGGTTTACAACTAGTCATGTCGGCCCAGGTTCTCTGTCATATGGATGCTAGCGACACTATCATATACGTGAGCCAAAAGGCTCAAATGGTCTCGGGCCAGGTAAGGTGGCACCCGTGGGAATACCGTGCGTGAGGCCGCAAAGTGATGTGATGTGTTACATGCTAGATCGGTGTGACTTAGGATCGGGTCCTGACAGCTTTGGTATCAGAGCCTGACTGCCTGTAGGATTACCAAGCCAAACCGGTCGAAGTCGAGTCTCGAAATGCTTTAGTTATATAAGGGAATTGATTGGGGAAGGGAACGTAAGGCTCTTTTTACTTCTTATACCTCATGCCCTTCTAATCCGAGTCATCCTATCTTTCCTACGGGGTTAAGGAACTAGGCTTTCTCTTCTTCCTATCAGGATCATGTGTTACTAATCCATAGACTTATAAGATTGATGGATTCAAGGATCAGTTTAGTTCTTACTACCTCCGTGTGTTGACAGTTATTCTCGGAACCTTGATATTGTGATGTTGAGTGGTTATGCCACCATTTTGCAGGATGTCTCAAATCTTTTGAGCATTTACAGCCGTTATGCTGTCCGATTCATCCCAGGTTTCTAAATAGTCTGATGCACTTGTAAATCCCTTCTTCCCGTTCCGATGTTCCTTTGGGCCAGATTAACCACACTAACTAGTGCATTGAGGTACTCTATTTCCTCGACATATATGTTGGAGCTATTATTATGACCCTAGGTGTCTTAGAGGATCACCTAGTAATCTAGCCATGTTTTGTATTCCCAGTGTGATGATTCTGGCCATCATTCTTGAAAGCATCCCGTGATGCCATTTAGTTAGTAGGCTTTCTATTCCTGGGTTCTTGAACCCGAGATTCACCCTACTTACTTCGTGTTGATAGTGTTTACTCGTTCCTTAGGATATTAGTAACCTTTGCGATAGTCCTCGAGGTCCGTGGTATATCCTTCTTCCAAATACCATGAACTGCTTATGGCAGAAGTCCTTTTGAACCAAAAGATCACAACTAGAGTGCTCTTGATGAGTTCTCGATTCTATGTTGTGACTCTGCCAATTCTACCTTTCTGCATGGGTTATCCGGAAGAAAAATGTTGAACTCGTTTGACATACTAAATCTATGCATCCGCAACTCAGAAAACCATATGTTCCTTTGAGTTGTCTCTCTTTAGTTGTATTCTAACCTATGTCTATCAATTGATAGTCAGGACTAGTTGTGCATTCGTGTTATCGATGCCTATTATTCTTGTGGTCCGTCAAGCCATTCTATTCCGGAATGACTAGGAGAAACAAACTCCAGCACCTCATCCATTTCTTGGAGTGGTCAAAGTAGTTGTATTCTGTAGATCAAAATGCCAATCCAACTTTTGTTCTGTTCTACCTCAGAGTATTACCCCCTTTATGTCAGGATTGTCATGAGAATTGCACCACCTCTTATGAATTCCTGATTTAGTGATACTTCTTGCCATCATCATTCATTCCTCGGTTCTGTGTTGTTGTGACTGGAATGCCGACAAGTGAACTGTGATGTGTGAAATCAATACTCCTAGCAACCCCGTTGCTTGGTAGTTAATGGACAACAATCTCATTCTTAGTATGTTAGCTATTGAATTATCATTCTAAGACTGATCGTGCTACCTAGTCCTTATTTCTTGGTGCACTCTTTGATCAATGAGTTGGGATCGTGTCGGTCCCTCACTCTTTTGATCATATCGTCTTGCCCTGTAAAGCAATATTGTTCTTGAGATTAATAACATATCGATGGTTCATGATTTTTCGAATATCTTCTTGGAAGTATCACCAGGTTGGCCCTGACTGTTATGTTGAGCTCGTGATCAAGTTTGTGTCTTGTAAACCACCCATTCTCCAAGACTCTGTGTTGGATACCATGAACTAGTTGGTTAAGCTAAACAACAACTTGGAGAGTTGGAAGATAAAAGCTTGTCCGACTTAGTTCATCACTAAGGTATATCTTTGTGTGTGTGTGTGTGTGTGTGTGTTGTAGAAAGATGATATCTTCATCGATTGGTCCTCGTGATTAGTTGTTGGATCTGTTGTCTTGTCAAAACTTTGATTTGAGTGTGGGCTATCATCAAATCAAATCAGAACCAACGATGTTCGTAATGTTGTCTTACTCGTGTTTGTTTCCTCGAGCATACACCGTTATATCTCTTGGGTCTGACCAATGCTATCACCTAGTTCACATAATTGTGGAATTCCATTTATATGGAAACCTGGATGAATTGTTGTTAAGCCCATTGACAACATTTTCATCTTGTCCATGATTCATGTTGAACATCTAAGTTAGTGTTGGAAACTTTTGAAAGCATTTTCTTCGTGCTAGCTCATGAAGTTTATGTTCAGATGAAAGAAGTGACTTCCTCTAATACATGTGCATTTGATGCAAGTTGCTGCCGTGAATTCGAGAAAGTCAATGTTGCTTCCTCTAGAGTCATCCCAAGTCAGTTATGCATGCGCGAAGTATTCTATGGTTTGATAGGTTTGGCCACCTCCATTCCATATGTAATTCCTAGTACACCAAGCCACTGACTGATTTGTTCCAGGAAAAGGAGTTAAATGTTAATCCATGGTAATGCACAAGACTTCGATATCCTCGATGATGGTTCATCACCTGAACTCGGTAGTGTTTCATTGTAAGACTACTGTGTGTCGTGCTTGTCTGGGACAGCATGTTCACATGTGTGTAGCAGAACCAGCTCATGTTTTGGAGCTTGCTATTGTAGTTCATTTCTCGAGAATCCGCAATGTTATCTCGTCGATTTGTGTTGCAACTCTTCTTTGCAGACATGTTGAGTCTGAAGTATCATGTTACTAACCAGATCTGAATCTCAGGCAGATATGATGGTTGGAACATTCCCAACATTTGCATTTTGTTCCCAGCTCGCACCGCCATTGTGCCAATTTCCCATGGGATGCCCTTCTCAGCAATTGTTGTCCAGGATCATCTTCAAAGTGGACTTACCATGGGTCCCATCCATTTTCCGATGATAAGCAAAATCATCCATTGTGTTGTCCTCAACAAGGTAGTCCACATCATCCATTCGAGTCCGGGTATGCCATTCCTTTGAACTCCGCCAAACGATTGTTGGTGGATTGCCTTAGGCTGGTATAGAGAGTTTCAATGATCTCCGTATCAAAGGTAATTCTTTTTGCCACTTAAGGGAATAACTCTACGAGTCACCAACCCTGAGGTGCCCTATTATGGGATCATGGCAATTATCTCCTCGCTACTTTGAACTCATGTACCATCTTACTCAAGCGTGGAAATTTTGCCTACCAATTCGAACCTTCATCATCTGTTTCTTCCATCCCTCTCTATGTGTGTTTTGTGTCTCAACTCGAGAGATGTTCTTACATCTCACTCCATGAGTTGATCTTGAGTTCTCGATCTTCGAGGAGATCGTTTCCTGTAGAGTTTCTTTCTGTCGTCATCGTGTTGGATGAAGATCTCAAAAGCAAAGACATCAAGATCAATTGGAAGCAATGAATCAACATCTTCAAGAAGGGCAATTGGATCATGAAGATCGTGTTAGCCTTGTGTCCCCTCTGTCTTCTTACCTCACATCTTGAATCTCGGGACGAGATTCTTGTTTAGTGGGGGTGAGTTGTCACAACCCTAGCTTAGCCTTTGCTTGTCCTTGCATGATCATCATGTCTAAATTCTGAAAGTTGAATTGAGGAAATGCTCAAGCCTCAGGAATCTTTTGAAAATGGTCAAGTAAAAATTGCTTCAAATGAACCCAAGAAATGTTCCTGTTAATCTATAAAAATATTGGCAAGAGGTAAAATTCAAACCAATATTTTTGGAGTCTCAGGGATATTTATTTTGGGCCTTTGAAATTAAATCAATAAGTATTTGACTTTTGGATTATATTCATTTTATATAGAATATAATTCAAAAGGCCCTGAAATTATTTATGTGCCTTTGGAAAAGTCCATAATGGCAACATAAAAATATTCAGAAGGTTTTGCCCTGTTTTGAATTTCTTTTGAATTTGAATCAGTGGCAAAATGAATAAATAAAAACAAAACAAAACAGAAATAAAACAGAGCAGAGGCCTACCTAGAGCCCACTCACCTGTGGCCTGGCTCTGTTGCTGGCGGCCCAGCCACCAGGCAACATGCCAGTCATCCCCTTCCTCCCGCCAGTGTGCACTGTGCGTGGCGCACGCACAGGAGGCGAGGGCCACCTCCTGCTTGCCACCTCCTGAGCATCCCTGTGCCATCCGCGTTGCCTGGGAGATGCCCGCAGGGCCGCAGCCCCCTCTGCCTTTCCCCTCACCCTGGAACTCTCTCCCTCTCCTCTAGCTTCTTCCCCGAGCACCAACCAAGAGCAGCCATGAACGCCGTCCGTCGTCCGCATGTCCACCGGCCACCCTACCCCTCTCCGTACCGCCAAACGGCTCTGCCGCGATGCCCTCTTCCTCATCGCCAAGCCATGCGACGCCAGGAACCCCGTGCCGTCATCCTCGCCTCCATCTTTTTCCGCGGGATCCGATGACAACCCCGATGATTCGACGCCGTCCGGCCTCCCTCGAGCTCGCCGACCACCTCTACGAGCCGCTGTGAGCTCACCGTTCGTTTCCCATCTAACTCCGCCATCATTTGCACCCGTTAGTTAGCCCCACCATCGACGACGTACACCGGCCGCCGCCACGAGCTCGCCCCCGGTGAGCTCCGGCGCCCCCGAGACCTGCTGCTACCTCTCCTGGATCCGCGGGAGCACGGGCGACCTCCTGGCGCCCCCAGCTGCCGCTCCCGTGGCCTCCAGCGCGGACTCCGCCACGGCCAGTGGTCGCCGGCGATGAGCCCATCGCCTGAGCCGCTGACCGGTGGGTCTCGCCGGTCAGGGGATTAGTTTAGGGCTAATTACCCCCTGACACTGACTAGAGGCCCCACCTACACTAATTAACCGCTGGTTAATTTTGTTTAATCCTGTTAACTAGCTGTGTCACTGACGTGTGGGTCCCAGCCGTCAGGTTTGACTGGTCAGCCTCAGTTGACCCGGTGACATCATGCTGCTATCATGCTGATGCAGTAATGATTTTCTAGGTTTAAAATAAACCAGGAAATTCCAGAAAATAGCTAAAACTTCAAAAAATCATAGAAAATCAACCGTAACTCCAAATGTAATAAGTTATATATGAAAAATGAT
>JAAAWM010008952.1:0-18160 GCA_036873465.1 Thinopyrum obtusiflorum
GCAAGGACCTTCGCCTTGGCGTCCAGTTGGGCCTTCCCCACCTCCACCTTCTTTTCCAGCTCCTCCAGGCGGGCGGAGAGGCGGCCTTTGCCTTGCCGGACGCCATTGATTGCAGACTCGAAGGGGAGCTGGCGCGGATCTGGAGTCTTTGGGAGAGAGGAGCAAGAAAGGGGATCTAGAGCAAGACGAAGGCAAGCAATGAAGGCACTGCGGCGCGCACTAGCCTTTTTGTCAGTCGGGCGGTTGCCGAGGCAGCGTGGGGAAGCGGAGACGCCCACGTCCTGTCAATCGCCATGCGTCAATCAAGGCCGTAGGCTATTGGGGCCCGCGGCGCTCCGCACTTGACCCTTGGCTTCGCATTGAAGCCAAGTCCGAGCGCGCCTTGGGCCCGGGGGCTACTGTCGGCGTCCTGGGAACGGGGGTACCCAGACTTGCCTGCCTGCAGCCCAGGGTGTGGCTCATCCAGCGGCCTGGAATGGCCCATCTTCATCAACAACCACTCAAGACCCTCACGAGGGGCCAAGCCTCGCGAGGCGGACGACGCAAGACCTCCTCAGGGCCAGCCTCCCTAGCCTGGCTCCCGAGGAGCGGAGATATCTATGCAGGGGGCACCTCGCGAGGTGCACGTGACGTGAGTCATGACGACCAAGGCCAGGCGGGCGCCAGCGGGCGCAGAGTACCTGTTGCCTCTTTGGTGCTAAAGGGGCAAGCGCAGGCGAGGAGTCCCGAGGCGTCAGGCAAAGGTTTCCATATCGGTGCGACGAGACCAAGACTAGCAGGACGGCAGGACGGAGGTCACCGCGGAGCCCACGACGGCGTCACCACTGGAGCCTTTGGCAGACGAAGATCACCTTTTGTCAGGATAACTTGTACTAGTTGTCCCCCTTCGGGGGGGGGGGGGGGGGGGGGGGGGGGGGGGGGGGGGGGGGGGGGGGGGGGGGGGGGGGGGGGGGGGGGGGGGGGGGGGGGGGGGGGGGGGGGGGGGGGGGGGGGGGGGGGGGGGGGGGGGGGGGGGGGGGGGGGGGGGGGGGGGGGGGGGGGGGGGGGGGGGGGGGGGGGGGGGGGGGGGGGGGGGGGGGGGGGGGGGGGGGGGGGGGGGGGGGGGGGGGGGGGGGGGGGGGGGGGGGGGGGGGGGGGGGGGGGGGGGGGGGGGGGGGGGGGGGGGGGGGGGGGGGGGGGGGGGGGGGGGGGGGGGTTCGTGGAGCTAGGCCTTGAGATCGTTGCGAGAGCGAGCTAGGGAGAGAGAGAGAGAGATCTTCGTGCGCACCCTAGTGTTCGAACCTCAAGGGTTTGCCGGAACCCAGAATCCGACAATATCAGTGTTTACGTAAAATTCCATCTCCATCTCCATCTCCAATCATATTTGTCCAGCTGGCACATTATTTAGGTTGTTAATTATATACGCAGCAATATTTACGTACAACATCTCTTGTTTGTGGGTGTCCGGACCGCTGCCACGCCCGCTCCTGACCAACCCAAACCCTCTTCATCACCCGCGCGTGCTTCCCGCCCGAAACGGTCAGTGCCGCATTCATGCCCGGACAGAGCGAACACGACCTCTCACTAGCGCCGGCATTGAAGCGGCGCACCGGCCGAGAGAGCGCCGCCCGCGCCGCTTCCCGGTGCGCGCGACTGCTCCATGTTCAAAGGTCGCCACGGCCGGCCACAACATGCATGTAGAAAGTTCTTGGGAGTCCGTGCTACAGCTAGCTATCCTCCCCCTCCTCGTCAATCTCTTCCAGTAGTGCTAGTACTCCATGGCGCGATCCATCGACAAGCAGGCGAGAAAGTTATTGTATACTCGGTTTGCAGTGAGTGGCATGCCGAGCGGTCATGTGGGGTGGAGCCGTGGAGGAGGGCGATACACGAACGTGGCAGGCGTGATTTAAACGTTAGTTTTGGTTGGTGGCGGGATCCAATGAAACGAAACGTTGGTTTCTCTCCATTTTCATTTTTTCTTCGAAAAAACGAAAACTTTCCACTCCATTTTCATTCCTACTCCAAGGTTGCTGAGGGAGTCCTGGACTAAGGGGTCCTCGGGCGTCCGGCCTGTTAGCCATGGGGGGGGGGGGGGGGGGGGGGGGGGGGGGGGGGGGGGGGGGGGGGGGGGGGGGGGGGGGGGGGGGGGGGGGGGGGGGGGGGGGGGGGGGGGGGGGGGGGGGGGGGGGGGGGGGGGGGGGGGGGGGGGGGGGGGGGGGGGGGGGGGGGGGGGGGGGGGGGGGGGGGGGGGGGGGGGGGGGGGGGGGGGGGGGGGGGGGGGGGGGGGGGGGGGGGGGGGGGGGGGGGGGGGGGGGGGGGGGGGGGGGGGGGGGGGGGGGGGGGGGGGGGGGGGGGGGGGGGGGGGGGGGGGGGGGGGGGGGGGGGGGGGGGGGGGGGGGGGGGGGGGGGGGGGGGGGGGGGGGGGGGGGGGGGGGGGGGGGGGGGGGGGGGGGGGGGGGGGGGGGGGGGGGGGGGGGGGGGGGGGGGGGGGGGGGGGGGGGGGGCACCGACATTGGTGCTTTCATTGAGAGTTCCACTGTGCCGTCCCCAAAAGGTTCGATGGCCCCTTCAATCGACAACAATGACGCTGTCCAAGGAGAAGCCTTCCTCCCCGGACAGATCTTCGTGTTCGGCGGCTTCGCACTGCGGGCCAACTCATTTGGCCACCTGGAGCAGATCGATAGCTACGCCCCTGGCCATCAGGTTAGATTTGGGAGCTTGAACTACGTTGCGGACATCCGTGGAGATTTGATCTTTGCCGGATTCAAGACCGCGGTGACCGCTCCTGGTCACCTTGACGAAGATGACCTAAATCTGTCGTCAGTCCTCATCCAGGAGATAGCTCCTGTGACCACTCCGGCCTTAGATCCAGAGCACACTGCGGCATCCAAGGATCGGAGGCTCGACCCCTCCACGGAGGCCACAGATTCCCCGGCGTTGGAGCCGCACATGGACTTAACCTCACACAATATCTGTGTCACCGGAATCCCGAACTCATCTCTGGTTATAAGTTCCGAACCATGTGAGCCCGCGGACGCCGAACTTGATCCATCATCGATCTTCGAATTCAGCGCCGCAGACATCTTCCAGCACTCGCCTTTGGGTGATGTGCTAAACTCATTAAAAAGCCTGTCCTTGGCGGGGGACGCGCAGCCGAACTGTGTCCGGTTCGAACTAGGGGCTGACGATCGAGAATTTTACTTCCCACCCGCCACCCACTTCATAGCCACTCTCGAGGACTTAACCGACATGCTTGATTACGGCTCCGAAGACATCGACGGTATGGACGACGATGCCGACGGGGAGCAAGGCCAAGACCCGCCATTCACCGGACGTTGGAGGCCACTTCCTCATATGACGTATACATGGTAGATACGCCCAAAAATAATAGCGGCGATGACAAGGAAAACCCAGTGAAGGAGGACCCTCCTAACACACAACCAAAGCGCCGGCGTCAACGGCGCCGCTCTAAATCACGCCGCAGCAGAGACAACAATACCGGCACAGGAAATGACAACACTCCGGATGGTGCCGAAGACACAGAGGAGCCCGGGGAACAAACTGCCAAACAAGACCATCGGGAAGAGGGGCAAGTCCGCCCTGACGAACAGGCCACGGAAGAAGACTCGGAGGACGGTAGTTACCATCCGCTCTCCAAGGAGGAGGTGAGCCTCGGCAACGAGGACTTCATCGTGCCTGAGGAACCTCTCGAGCAGGAGCACTTTAAGCTTCAGCTAATAGCCACTGCGAGGAGCCTGAAAAAGAAGCAGTAGCAGCTTCAAGCTGATCAAGACCTGCTCAATGACAGATGGACTGATGTCCTGGCAGCCGAAGAATACGGCCTTAAACGACCAGCCAAAAGTTACCCGAAGCTTGCTACCTAAGTTCGATGATGAGGCGCCAGAGCCCGCACCAGCATCACGCAATGCGGTCGATCGGCCACCGCGCGGCCGGGATAAAACGGCAACCCAAGCCAAAAAACAGATAGTCCCACCTCGCCGTAAAGGCAGGGATAAGACAGCCCGGGGCTATACATATGACCTTCGTCAAGACCTGGACAGTAGAGCAGGACATACAAGATTGATCTACGGATCGCGAGGACGTGCCTTGACACACGACGACGGCTACCTATTCGGACGTGACAAACCTAGTCACACTCGAGCCGATAACCATAGACGGACTCCATCGGAGCTACGTCGCGACGTGGCTCGATATAGAGGCGCCGCACACCCTCTTTCCTTCACTAATGAAGTAATGGACCATGAATTCCCCGAAGGGTTCAAACCCGTCAATATTGAATCATACGACGGAACAACCGATCCCGCGGTATGGATCGAGGATTTTATTCTCCACATTCACATGACCCGCGGCGATGACCTCCATGCTATCAAATACCTCCCACTAAAACTCAAAGGGCCAGCTCGACACTGGTTAAACAGCCTGCCTGAAAATTCCATCGGCAGCTGGGAGGACTTGGAAGAAGCCTTTCTCGACAACTTCCAAGGTACATATGTCCGGCCGCCAGACGCCGATGACTTAAGTCACATAGTTCAACAGCCCGGGGAGTTAGCCAGGGGGGGGGGGGGGGGGGGGGGGGGGGGGGGGGGGGGGGGGGGGGGGGGGGGGGGGGGGGGGGGGGGGGGGGGGGGGGGGGGGGGGGGGGGGGGGGGGGGGGGGGGGGGGGGGGGGGGGGGGGGGGGGGGGGGGGGGGGGGGGGGGGGGGGGGGGGGGGGGGGGGGGGGGGGGGGGGGGGGGGGGGGGGGGGGGGGGGGGGGGGGGGGGGGGGGGGGGGGGGGGGGGGGGGGGGGGGGGGGGGGGGGGGGGGGGGGGGGGGGGGGGGGGGGGGGGGGGGGGGGGGGGGGGGGGGGGGGGGGGGGGGGGGGGGGGGGGGGGGGGGGGGGGGGGGGGGGGGGGGGGGGGGGGGGGGGGGGGGGGGGGGGGGGGGGGGGGGGGGGGGGGGGGGGGGGGGGGGGGGGGGGGGGGGGGGGGGGGGGGGGGGGGGGGGGGGGGGGGGGGGGGGGGGGGGGGGGGGGGGGGGGGGGGGGGGGGGGGGGGGGGGGGGGGGGGGGGGGGGGGGGGGGGGGGGGGGGGGGGGGGGGGGGGGGGGGGGGGGGGGGGGGGGGGGGGGGGGGGGGGGGGGGGGGGGGGGGGGGGGGGGGGGGGGGGGGGGGGGGGGGGGGGGGGGGGGGGGGGGGGGGGGGGGGGGGGGGGGGGGGGGGGGGGGGGGGGGGGGGGGGGGGGGGGGGGGGGGGCTCTACCGCGTAGACGTCCCTGAGTGCGCGCTTGCGCTCCCTTTTGGGGATATGTGTGGCATATATCATGTTTACCATTTTGACTTGAGGGGGAAACTTCTGGTGCCCCCCTGTGTTCAGTTGCCGGGGCTCTTCGTCATCGTCCTCACTTTGTGATCCCTTTTCCTTGTTCTCGGTGTTTAACTTGCCGGCCTGTTTAAAAACCCAATAATCCCTGTTGGTATGATTGGCTGGTTTGTATGGGGTGCCATGTATCTGGCACGGACGATCGAGTATGCGGTCCAAGCTGGATGGTCCCTAACTGTTCCTTTTATACGACTTCTTCCGCTGACCAGACTTGGAGCCGTTGAATCCGGCGTTAACTGTAGTGTCATCGGTATTATCGCCATTGCTTCGGCGTTTGTGTCTGTTGCATCGGAGCTTGCTGTTGCTGTTTTTGACTTCGGAGGGGCCTGCCTCGCTGGTTGTATTTTTGCTGCGAGCCAGCCAACTATCCTCACCCGTGCAAAAGCGGGTCATGAGTGTCGTTAGGGCTGCCATAGATTTCGGCTTTTCTTGGCCGAGGTGGCGGGCGAGCCATTCGTCGCGGATGCTATGTTTAAAGGCCGCTAGGGCTTCGGCGTCCGGACAGTCGATGATCTGGTTCTTTTTAGTTAGGAACCTCGTCCAGAATTTTCTGGCTGACTCTCCAGGCTGTTGAACTATGTGACTTAAGTCATCGGCGTCTGGTGGCCGGACATATGTACCTTGGAAGTTGTCAAGAAAGGCTTCTTCCAAGTCCTCCCAGCTGCCGATAGAATTTTCAGGCAGGCTGTTTAACCAGTGTCGAGCTAGCCCTTTGAGCTTTAGTGGGAGGTATTTGATGGCGTGGAGGTCATCTCCGCGGGCCATGTGGATGTGGAGAATAAAGTCCTCGATCCATACCGCGGGATCAGTTGTTCTGTCGTATGATTCAATATTGATGAGCTTGAACCCTTCGGGGAATTCATGATCCATTACTTCATCAGTGAAGCAAAGAGGGTGCGCGGCGCCTCTATATCGGGCCGCATCGCGACGTAGCTCCGATGGAGTTCATCTATGGTTATCGGCTCGGGCGTGACTAGGTTTGTCACGTCCGAATAGGTAGCCATCGTCGCGCGTCGAGGAACATCCTCACGATCCGTAGATCGATCTTGTGTATCCTGCTCTATTGTCCAGGTCCTGCCGAAGGTTGTATGTATAACCCCGAACTGTTTTGACTCTGTTTTTCCGTGGCGGTGGGGCGGGTTGCTGTTCGGCATGAGTTGCCGCTTTATCCCGACCACGTGGTGGTCGGTCCGCCGCATTGTCCCGACCGCGTGGTGGTCGGTCGGCCGCATTGCGCGAGGGAGGTATGGGCTCTGGCGCCTCCTCATCGAACTGAGGTAGCAGTCTGCGTTTCGGGTAACTCTTGGCTGGGCGCTTGAGGCCGTATTCTTCGGCTGCGAGGACATCAGTCCATCTGTCAATGAGCAGGTCTTGGTCAGTTTGAAGCTGTTGCTGCTTCTTTTTCAGGCTCCTTGCAGTGGCTATTAGCCTGCGCTTGAAGCGCTCCTGCTCGAGAGGTTCCTCAGGCACGATGAAATCCTCGTTTCCGAGGCTTACCTCATCTTCGGAGAGCGGAAGATAATTATCGTCCTCCGAATCGTCATGTGTGGCCTGTTCGTCAGGGCTAACTTGCCCATTTTCTTTCTCCTCCTGTTCGGACGCTACCTCCACAGGGTCTTCATTGTTTTCGGCATCGTCCGGAGTATTATTTTCTCCGGTGCCAGTGTTGCTTTCTTTTGAGCGACGTGACTTAGGGCGGCGCCGAGGACGCCAGCGTTTGGACTGTGTCTCCGGAGGTTTATCCTCAACCGGATCTTCTTTGTCATCGTCGTTAGCTTCTTTAGGTGTGTCCACCATGTACACGTCGTACGAAGACGTGGCTGTCCAACGTCCAGTGAATGGCGGGTTTTGGCCTTGCTCCACGTCGGCATCGTCGTCCATACTGTCGATGTCTTCGGAGCCGTAATCAAGCATGTCGGTTAAGTCCTCGACAGTGGCTATGAAGTGGGTGGCGGGTGGGAAGCAAAATTCTCCATCATCAGCCCCTAGTTCGAACCGTACATAGTTCGGCTGTGAGTCCCCCGCCAAGGACAGGTTCTTTAATGAGTTTAGCACATCGCCCAAGGGCGAGTGTTGGAAGATGTCTGCGGCACTGAATTCGAAGATCGATAGCCAATCGAGCTCGGCGTCCGCGGTCGCACATGGACCGACATTTACAGCCGGAGACGAGTCCGGAGTTCCGGTGACACAGACATCGCATGAAGTTAAATCTGTGTGCGGCTCCAACGCCGCGGAATCTTTGGCCTCCATGGCGGGGTTGAGCTTCCCATCCTGGGATGGTGCAATCTGCTGCGGATCTAAGGACGAAGCAGCTACAGGAACTATTTCCTGGATGTGGTCCGATGACAGATTTGAGTCATGTTCATCGGGGTGGCCAGGAGCGGCCGCCGCGGTCTCGAACCCATCGAAGATCAAGTCTCCACGGACGTCCACGACATAGTTCAGGTTTTCGAATCTGACCTGATGGCTAGGGGCGTAGCTATCGATCTGCTCCAGATGGCCAAGCGAGTTGGCCCACAGTACGAAGCCGCCGAACACGAAGATCTGTCCGGGGAGAAAGGTTTCTCCTTAGACAGCGTCGCTGTAGATGATTGAAGAAGCCATCAAACCTCTTGAGGACGACACAGTGGAACTCTCAATGAAAGCACCAATGTCGGTGTCAAAACCGGCGGATCTCCGGTAGGGGGTCCTAAACTGCGCGTCTAAGGTCGATGGTAACAGGAGACAGGGGACACAATGTTTACCCAGGTTCGGGCCCTCTCTATGGAGGTAATACCCTACGTCCTGCTTGATTGATCTTGATGAATATGAGTATTACAAGAGTTGATCTACCACGAGATCGTAATGGCTAAAACCCTAGAAGTCTAGCCTGTATGACTATGGCAATGAATATCTCTCCTCCGGACTAAGCTCTCCGATTTATATAGACACCGGAGAGATCTAGGGTTACATAAGGTCGGTTACATAGAAAGGAATCTTCATAGTTGATCGCCAAGCTTGCCTTCCATGCCAAGAAGAGTCCCATCCGGACACGGGTGTAGTCTTCGTATCTTCACAGCCCATCAGTCCGGCCCATGGCTAATAGGCCGGACGCCCGAGGACCCCCTAGTCCAGGACTCCCTTAGCGGGTGCGGGGCCGGGCTCTGTGTAGCTGACCGGTGGGGCCCGCACAGCTTCTCTCTCTCTTCCCTCGCTCCTTCTTCTTCCTCTGACAGAACAGAGAGGAGAAGCGCGACAGAGGCGAGGCCGGCGCCGGCAGTGGCAGCGGCGACTCCGGCTATCTCCGGCCGTGCTCAGGCCACCGGAGGAACCAGGGGACGACACCGCGCTCTCGGTAGGCCAAAGGAGCGGCGGGGAGCGAACATGGCGACAATTACAGTGGGGAACCGAGGCGGGCGCCGGCGAGAGGCACGGGCGGCTCCGGCCATTTCCGGCCAAGGCGAAGCCACCGGCAAGCTCCTGGTGCCGCGCCGCATCCGTCTAGGAGGAGCAGCCGCGCCGGGGAGGGCTGCAGCGGTGATTTTTTGAAGTGGCCGGAGAAGAGGGCGGCGGCCATGCGCGGGGCCATGGCCACAGCAGCTCCGGCGGCGAAATAAGGGAGTGGGGAGGTCCTCCGTGGTCTGGGTGGTACCATGGTGGTGGAAGGAGAGTGATTGAGGCTCGGCAATGAGGCAATTTAGGAGGAGGAGACCGGCGGCCATGGCGGCGGTGGTAGGCAAGGGGAGCTCCTGGAGCTCGGGCAAGTGAACGGGGAGGGGTAGTCGAGGGTGGTGAGGCTGCTGGTGTGGACGAGAGGGGGGGGGGGGGGGGGTATAGCCACGGCGAAGCGAGTGGATGAGGATGGCCGCGGTGGCAATCTTAGCCGCGCATTAGAGCTGCGGGGCGATGTGGCTGGCATTTTGCGGCGTCGAGGAGCTTCGCGGAGGAGCGGAGAGGGCTCTGGCGAAGTCGGGAGGGCTCGAGGGTGGCCGTATACGGCGGCCCATGTGCAGGTATAGTGCGCCCGTGGCCGCTTGTCGGCTAGCTCCGGGAGGAGGTTTCGGTAGGGGAAGAGGGTCGAGGGCGACGGGAGCGAGCAGGGGAGTCAGGTCGGCATGCTCGGACGCGAGAAAACCGTCGATGCCGCGCTGCCCGTTGCTCAGAACACGTCGGATGCCACCAGAGCACGCGAACTAGCATGCCAGGGGGGCAGTCACCACCGGCACTGGCATGGATAGGACAAGAGGGGCCGCAAGGAGTTTTCTGGTGACTAGTCCCTGCATCAATGAGCCTGAGAGAGTTGATGGATCGACAAGGGGGGGGGGGGGGGGGGGGGGGGGGGGGGGGGGGGGGGGGGGGGGGGGGGGGGGGGGGGGGGGGGGGGGGGGGGGGGGGGGGGGGGGGGGGGGGGGGGGGGGGGGGGGGGGGGGGGGGGGGGGGGGGGGGGGGGGGGGGGGGGGGGGGGGGGGGGGGGGGGGGGGGGGGGGGGGGGGGGGGGGGGGGGGGGGGGGGGGGGGGGGGGGGGGGGGGGGGGGGGGGGGGGGGGGGGGGGGGGGGGGGGGGGGGGGGGGGGGGGGGGGGGGGGGGGGGGGGGGGGGGGGGGGGGGGGGGGGGGGGGGGGGGGGGGGGGGGGGGGGGGGGGGGGGGGGGGGGGGGGGGGGGGGGGGGGGGGGGGGGGGGGGGGGGGGGGGGGGGGGGGGGGGGGGGGGGGGGGGGGGGGGGGGGGGGGGGGGGGGGGGGGGGGGGGGGGGGGGGGGGGGGGGGGGGGGGGGGGGGGGGGGGGGGGGGGGGGGGGGGGGGGGGGGGGGGGGGGGGGGGGGGGGGGGGGGGGGGGGGGGGGGGGGGGGGGGGGGGGGGGGGGGGGGGGGGGGGGGGGGGGGGGGGGGGGGGGGGGGGGGGGGGGGGGGGGGGGGGGGGGGGGGGGGGGGGGGGGGGGGGGGGGGGGGGGGGGGGGGGGGGGGGGGGGGGGGGGGGGGGGGGGGGGGGGGGGGGGGGGGGGGGGGGGGGGGGGGGGGGGGGGGGGGGGGGGGGGGGGGGGGGGGGGGGGGGGGGGGGGGGGGGGGGGGGGGGGGGGGGGGGGGGGGGGGGGGGGGGGGGGGGGGGGGGGGGGGGGGGGGGGGGGGGGGGGGGGGGGGGGGGGGGGGGGGGGGGGGGGGGGGGGGGGGGGGGGGGGGGGGGGGGGGGGGGGGGGGGGGGGGGGGGGGGGGGGGGGGGGGGGGGGGGGGGGGGGGGGGGGGGGGGGGGGGGGGGGGGGGGGGGGGGGGGGGGGGGGGGGGGGGGGGGGGGGGGGGGGGGGGGGGGGGGGGGGGGGGGGGGGGGGGGGGGGGGGGGGGGGGGGGGGGGGGGGGGGGGGGGGGGGGGGGGGGGGGGGGGGGGGGGGGGGGGGGGGGGGGGGGGGGGGGGGGGGGGGGGGGGGGGGGGGGGGGGGGGGGGGGGGGGGGGGGGGGGGGGGGGGGGGGGGGGGGGGGGGGGGGGGGGGGGGGGGGGGGGGGGGGGGGGGGGGGGGGGGGGGGGGGGGGGGGGGGGGGGGGGGGGGGGGGGGGGGGGGGGGGGGGGGGGGGGGGGGGGGGGGGGGGGGGGGGGGGGGGGGGGGGGGGGGGGGGGGGGGGGGGGGGGGGGGGGGGGGGGGGGGGGGGGGGGGGGGGGGGGGGGGGGGGGGGGGGGGGGGGGGGGGGGGGGGGGGGGGGGGGGGGGGGGGGGGGGGGGGGGGGGGGGGGGGGGGGGGGGGGGGGGGGGGGGGGGGGGGGGGGGGGGGGGGGGGGGGGGGGGGGGGGGGGGGGGGGGGGGGGGGGGGGGGGGGGGGGGGGGGGGGGGGGGGGGGGGGGGGGGGGGGGGGGGGGGGGGGGGGGGGGGGGGGGGGGGGGGGGGGGGGGGGGGGGGGGGGGGGGGGGGGGGGGGGGGGGGGGGGGGGGGGGGGGGGGGGGGGGGGGGGGGGGGGGGGGGGGGGGGGGGGGGGGGGGGGGGGGGGGGGGGGGGGGGGGGGGGGGGGGGGGGGGGGGGGGGGGGGGGGGGGGGGGGGGGGGGGGGGGGGGGGGGGGGGGGGGGGGGGGGGGGGGGGGGGGGGGGGGGGGGGGGGGGGGGGGGGGGGGGGGGGGGGGGGGGGGGGGGGGGGGGGGGGGGGGGGGGGGGGGGGGGGGGGGGGGGGGGGGGGGGGGGGGGGGGGGGGGGGGGGGGGGGGGGGGGGGGGGGGGGGGGGGGGGGGGGGGGGGGGGGGGGGGGGGGGGGGGGGGGGGGGGGGGGGGGGGGGGGGGGGGGGGGGGGGGGGGGGGGGGGGGGGGGGGGGGGGGGGGGGGGGGGGGGGGGGGGGGGGGGGGGGGGGGGGGGGGGGGGGGGGGGGGGGGGGGGGGGGGGGGGGGGGGGGGGGGGGGGGGGGGGGGGGGGGGGGGGGGGGGGGGGGGGGGGGGGGGGGGGGGGGGGGGGGGGGGGGGGGGGGGGGGGGGGGGGGGGGGGGGGGGGGGGGGGGGGGGGGGGGGGGGGGGGGGGGGGGGGGGGGGGGGGGGGGGGGGGGGGGGGGGGGGGGGGGGGGGGGGGGGGGGGGGGGGGGGGGGGGGGGGGGGGGGGGGGGGGGGGGGGGGGGGGGGGGGGGGGGGGGGGGGGGGGGGGGGGGGGGGGGGGGGGGGGGGGGGGGGGGGGGGGGGGGGGGGGGGGGGGGGGGGGGGGGGGGGGGGGGGGGGGGGGGGGGGGGGGGGGGGGGGGGGGGGGGGGGGGGGGGGGGGGGGGGGGGGGGGGGGGGGGGGGGGGGGGGGGGGGGGGGGGGGGGGGGGGGGGGGGGGGGGGGGGGGGGGGGGGGGGGGGGGGGGGGGGGGGGGGGGGGGGGGGGGGGGGGGGGGGGGGGGGGGGGGGGGGGGGGGGGGGGGGGGGGGGGGGGGGGGGGGGGGGGGGGGGGGGGGGGGGGGGGGGGGGGGGGGGGGGGGGGGGGGGGGGGGGGGGGGGGGGGGGGGGGGGGGGGGGGGGGGGGGGGGGGGGGGGGGGGGGGGGGGGGGGGGGGGGGGGGGGGGGGGGGGGGGGGGGGGGGGGGGGGGGGGGGGGGGGGGGGGGGGGGGGGGGGGGGGGGGGGGGGGGGGGGGGGGGGGGGGGGGGGGGGGGGGGGGGGGGGGGGGGGGGGGGGGGGGGGGGGGGGGGGGGGGGGGGGGGGGGGGGGGGGGGGGGGGGGGGGGGGGGGGGGGGGGGGGGGGGGGGGGGGGGGGGGGGGGGGGGGGGGGGGGGGGGGGGGGGGGGGGGGGGGGGGGGGGGGGGGGGGGGGGGGGGGGGGGGGGGGGGGGGGGGGGGGGGGGGGGGGGGGGGGGGGGGGGGGGGGGGGGGGGGGGGGGGGGGGGGGGGGGGGGGGGGGGGGAGGTGTGCGAATCCTAGGGTCGATCGAGCCGCACTGTGGATCGTGAGCTAGCTATGCCTCCGTCGATACCCATGGGATTTTAAGTGCGTAGTTATGTACGCGCGGTACGAATTCGCTGTTTGATCTGGACTGGGACGGAGGCCAAATTGCTAATTAAGCTCTTGACGAGCCAGGCTGTCTTGCTGCAGAATATTCTGGACTCTTTTAATGGTGTCCGGGGGCTTGGCCGCTGAACTAAGGTTCTTCTGGAAAAGGCCGCGCTGTATTTCTGCTGCTAAGGCCGTGGTATGCTCCTCGGTACGGAGGGAGCGTTTCGTATTTCCATTGATTGTTATGACGCCACGTGGTCCGGGCATCTTGAGCTTGAGATAAGCGTAGTGAGGTACCGCATCGAATCGAGGGAATGCGTTTCGTCTGAGCAGTGCGTGATAGCCGCTGTGAAAGGGGACGATATCTAAGATTAACTCCTCGCTTCGGAAGTTATCCGGAGATCCAAAGACGACCTCTAGTGTGATTGAGCCCATACAGCAGGCCTCTATGCCTGGTATGACTCCTTTAAAGGTAGTCCTTGTGGGTTTGATCCGTGATGGGTTAATGCCCATTTTGCGTACTGTGTCCTGATAGAGCAGATTGAGGCTGCTGCCACCGTCCATGAGGACTCGCGTTAGGTGGAATCCATCGATGATTGGGTCTAGGACTAGTGCGGCTGATCCACCGTGCCGGATACTAGTCGGATGATCAAGACAGTCAAAAGTGATCGGGCATGATGACCATGGATTGAATTTTGGGGCGACTGGCTCTATCGCATAGACGTCCCTTAGTGCGCGCTTGCGCTCCCTCTTAGGGATGTGTGTAGCATATATCATGTTCACCGTTTTGACTTGAGGGGGAAACTTCTTCTGTCCCCCTGTAGTCGGCTGCAGGGGCTCCTTGTCATCGTCCTCGCTCTGCGGTCCCTTTTCCTTATTCTCGGTGTTTAACTTGCCGGCTTGCTTAAAAACCCAGCAATCTCTGTTGGTATGATTGGCTGGTTTGTGCAGGGTGCCATGGATTTGGCACGGATGGTCAAGTATGCGGTCCATGCTAGATGGTCCCTGATTGTTTCTTTGATACGTCTTTTTCCGCTGACCGGACTTGGAGCCGCTGAATCCGGCGTTTACAGCCGTTTCATCGGTGTTATCGCCATTGCTTCGGCGTTTGTGTCTACTGCGTCGGAGCTTGCTGTTGCTGTTTTTGGCCTCGGAGGGGCCTGCCTCGCTGGCCGTATTTTTATTACGAGCCAGCCAGCTGTCCTCACCCGCACAAAAGCGGGTCATGAGGGCCGTGAGGGCGGCCATAGATTTCGGCTTTTCTCGGCCGAGGTGGCGGGCGAGCCATTCGTCGCGGATACTATGTTTAAAGGCCGCTAGGGCTTCTGAATCCAGACAGTCGACGATCTGGTTCTTTTTAGTTAGGAACCTAGTCCAGAATTTCGGGGGGGGGGGGGGGGGGGGGGGGGGGGGGGGGGGGGGGGGGGGGGGGGGGGGGGGGGGGGGGGGGGGGGGGGGGGGGGGGGGGGGGGGGGGGGGGGGGGGGGGGGGGGGGGGGGGGGGGGGGGGGGGGGGGGGGGGGGGGGGGGGGGGGGGGGGGGGGGGGGGGGGGGGGGGGGGGGGGGGGGGGGGGGGGGGGGGGGGGGGGGGGGGGGGGGGGGGGGGGGGGGGGGGGGGGGGGGGGGGGGGGGGGGGGGGGGGGGGGGGGGGGGGGGGGGGGGGGGGGGGGGGGGGGGGGGGGGGGGGGGGGGGGGGGGGGGGGGGGGGGGGGGGGGGGGGGGGGGGGGGGGGGGGGGGGGGGGGGGGGGGGGGGGGGGGGGGGGGGGGGGGGGGGGGGGGGGGGGGGGGGGGGGGGGGGGGGGGGGGGGGGGGGGGGGGGGGGGGGGGGGGGGGGGGGGGGGGGGGGGGGGGGGGGGGGGGGGGGGGGGGGGGGGGGGGGGGGGGGGGGGGGGGGGGGGGGGGGGGGGGGGGGGGGGGGGGGGGGGGGGGGGGGGGGGGGGGGGGGGGGGGGGGGGGGGGGGGGGGGGGGGGGGGGGGGGGGGGGGGGGGGGGGGGGGGGGGGGGGGGGGGGGGGGGGGGGGGGGGGGGGGGGGGGGGGGGGGGGGGGGGGGGGGGGGGGGGGGGGGGGGGGGGGGGGGGGGGGGGGGGGGGGGGGGGGGGGGGGGGGGGGGGGGGGGGGGGGGGGGGGGGGGGGGGGGGGGGGGGGGGGGGGGGGGGGGGGGGGGGGGGGGGGGGGGGGGGGGGGGGGGGGGGGGGGGGGGGGGGGGGGGGGGGGGGGGGGGGGGGGGGGGGGGGGGGGGGGGGGGGGGGGGGGGGGGGGGGGGGGGGGGGGGGGGGGGGGGGGGGGGGGGGGGGGGGGGGGGGGGGGGGGGGGGGGGGGGGGGGGGGGGGGGGGGGGGGGGGGGGGGGGGGGGGGGGGGGGGGGGGGGGGGGGGGGGGGGGGGGGGGGGGGGGGGGGGGGGGGGGGGGGGGGGGGGGGGGGGGGGGGGGGGGGGGGGGGGGGGGGGGGGGGGGGGGGGGGGGGGGGGGGGGGGGGGGGGGGGGGGGGGGGGGGGGGGGGGGGGGGGGGGGGGGGGGGGGGGGGGGGGGGGGGGGGGGGGGGGGGGGGGGGGGGGGGGGGGGGGGGGGGGGGGGGGGGGGGGGGGGGGGGGGGGGGGGGGGGGGGGGGGGGGGGGGGGGGGGGGGGGGGGGGGGGGGGGGGGGGGGGGGGGGGGGGGGGGGGGGGGGGGGGGGGGGGGGGGGGGGGGGGGGGGGGGGGGGGGGGGGGGGGGGGGGGGGGGGGGGGGGGGGGGGGGGGGGGGGGGGGGGGGGGGGGGGGGGGGGGGGGGGGGGGGGGGGGGGGGGGGGGGGGGGGGGGGGGGGGGGGGGGGGGGGGGGGGGGGGGGGGGGGGGGGGGGGGGGGGGGGGGGGGGGGGGGGGGGGGGGGGGGGGGGGGGGGGGGGGGGGGGGGGGGGGGGGGGGGGGGGGGGGGGGGGGGGGGGGGGGGGGGGGGGGGGGGGGGGGGGGGGGGGGGGGGGGGGGGGGGGGGGGGGGGGGGGGGGGGGGGGGGGGGGGGGGGGGGGGGGGGGGGGGGGGGGGGGGGGGGGGGGGGGGGGGGGGGGGGGGGGGGGGGGGGGGGGGGGGGGGGGGGGGGGGGGGGGGGGGGGGGGGGGGGGGGGGGGGGGGGGGGGGGGGGGGGGGGGGGGGGGGGGGGGGGGGGGGGGGGGGGGGGGGGGGGGGGGGGGGGGGGGGGGGGGGGGGGGGGGGGGGGGGGGGGGGGGGGGGGGGGGGGGGGGGGGGGGGGGGGGGGGGGGGGGGGGGGGGGGGGGGGGGGGGGGGGGGGGGGGGGGGGGGGGGGGGGGGGGGGGGGGGGGGGGGGGGGGGGGGGGGGGGGGGGGGGGGGGGGGGGGGGGGGGGGGGGGGGGGGGGGGGGGGGGGGGGGGGGGGGGGGGGGGGGGGGGGGGGGGGGGGGGGGGGGGGGGGGGGGGGGGGGGGGGGGGGGGGGGGGGGGGGGGGGGGGGGGGGGGGGGGGGGGGGGGGGGGGGGGGGGGGGGGGGGGGGGGGGGGGGGGGGGGGGGGGGGGGGGGGGGGGGGGGGGGGGGGGGGGGGGGGGGGGGGGGGGGGGGGGGGGGGGGGGGGGGGGGGGGGGGGGGGGGGGGGGGGGGGGGGGGGGGGGGGGGGGGGGGGGGGGGGGGGGGGGGGGGGGGGGGGGGGGGGGGGGGGGGGGGGGGGGGGGGGGGGGGGGGGGGGGGGGGGGGGGGGGGGGGGGGGGGGGGGGGGGGGGGGGGGGGGGGGGGGGGGGGGGGGGGGGGGGGGGGGGGGGGGGGGGGGGGGGGGGGGGGGGGGGGGGGGGGGGGGGGGGGGGGGGGGGGGGGGGGGGGGGGGGGGGGGGGGGGGGGGGGGGGGGGGGGGGGGGGGGGGGGGGGGGGGGGGGGGGGGGGGGGGGGGGGGGGGGGGGGGGGGGGGGGGGGGGGGGGGGGGGGGGGGGGGGGGGGGGGGGGGGGGGGGGGGGGGGGGGGGGGGGGGGGGGGGGGGGGGGGGGGGGGGGGGGGGGGGGGGGGGGGGGGGGGGGGGGGGGGGGGGGGGGGGGGGGGGGGGGGGGGGGGGGGGGGGGGGGGGGGGGGGGGGGGGGGGGGGGGGGGGGGGGGGGGGGGGGGGGGGGGGGGGGGGGGGGGGGGGGGGGGGGGGGGGGGGGGGGGGGGGGGGGGGGGGGGGGGGGGGGGGGGGGGGGGGGGGGGGGGGGGGGGGGGGGGGGGGGGGGGGGGGGGGGGGGGGGGGGGGGGGGGGGGGGGGGGGGGGGGGGGGGGGGGGGGGGGGGGGGGGGGGGGGGGGGGGGGGGGGGGGGGGGGGGGGGGGGGGGGGGGGGGGGGGGGGGGGGGGGGGGGGGGGGGGGGGGGGGGGGGGGGGGGGGGGGGGGGGGGGGGGGGGGGGGGGGGGGGGGGGGGGGGGGGGGGGGGGGGGGGGGGGGGGGGGGGGGGGGGGGGGGGGGGGGGGGGGGGGGGGGGGGGGGGGGGGGGGGGGGGGGGGGGGGGGGGGGGGGGGGGGGGGGGGGGGGGGGGGGGGGGGGGGGGGGGGGGGGGGGGGGGGGGGGGGGGGGGGGGGGGGGGGGGGGGGGGGGGGGGGGGGGGGGGGGGGGGGGGGGGGGGGGGGGGGGGGGGGGGGGGGGGGGGGGGGGGGGGGGGGGGGGGGGGGGGGGGGGGGGGGGGGGGGGGGGGGGGGCTGTTCTGGTCGCAATACCTTGCGCCAGAGCATCCGGTGCCCCTCAGCGATCAGTTGGAACATCTAACCGAACTGCATAGGGTGGCCGGATTGGCCATGAAGGATTTTGTCGGATTTCGGGTTCCGGCAAAACCCTTAAGGTTCGAACTCTGGGGTGCGCATGAAGATCTCTCCCTTGCCCTAGCTCACTCCCTGACCACGATCTCAAAGCTCAGCTCGTCGAACTTGAAGAACAAGGGACACAAGAGTTTATACTAGTTCTGGCCACCGATGTGGTGTAATACCCTACTCCAGTGTGGTGTGGTGGATTGCCTTGTAGGCTGAGGATGAACAAGTACAAGGGAAGAACAGCCTCCTGAGGAGAGGTGTTCTTGAGCTCGGTGAGCTTGTGTGGTGGCTATGGATGGAATGGCTCTGATCCAAGATGAGTTGCCTCCTATGGTGGTGGCTAGTCCTATTTATAGAGGCCCTGGTCCTCTTCCCAAATATTAGGCGGGAAGGGATCCCACAACGGCCAATTTAAAGGGGGACAACTAGTACAAGCTATCCTGACAAAAGGTGGTCTTCGCCTGCCAAAGGCTCAGGTGGTGATGCTGTCGTGGGCTCCGCGATGACCTCCGTCCTGCCGTCCTGCGGTCTTGGTCTCATTGCACCGATATGGAAACCTTTGCCTGAGGCCTCGGGACTCCTCGGCTATGGATGGAATGGCTCTGATCCAAGATGAGTTGCCTCCTATGGTGGTGGCTAGTCCTATTTATAGAGGC
>JAAAWM010008953.1:0-18165 GCA_036873465.1 Thinopyrum obtusiflorum
AAAACAAGTGACTAGACTACACCGTGTGCAGTACCCCCTCCCTTCCGGTTTATAGGGCTCAAATCTCAAATCTCATGAACCAAGGCATTTTGCTATTGGAGGAATGTATCTCGTACTTTACAAAAGGGGGGGGGGCCTTGGTCGCGGTGCACAATATTGAGGCTAGCCATAGTGGGAGTAACTTAGGTAGTAACTTAACACATCCCAAGACAATTTTGCTTATGTGGCAAGTATTTAATGAGGAAAGAGGTGCTTGTGGTAACATAATATGTTACTGTAACATAGCGCTTTCCGAGGCAAAATGAGTCTATGAGATAATAAATGAAGCAATCTATGATACTACTACTATGTTACTTTGCACTATGGAGGTAGTAACTTACACTAGTGTCATATGCATGACACTAGTCTAAGTTACTCCCCACTATGACCAGCCTGAGAGAGTGCTTTGATACGTTTTAGTCTCATGACTAAAAGTAGTGGGACTAAAACTTGTTAGCCTCATCCATGCTTGGATCCAAATACTAAAGAGACTAAAATCAAGTTAATGACATTTCAAAGCATCCGGGCCCGCGTGCCATCCACCAAAGGGGGGGGGGGGGGGGGGGGGGGGGGGGGGGGGGGGGGGGGGGGGGGGGGGGGGGGGGGGGGGGGGGGGGGGTGCTTAGGCGAAGCCCTACGTCGGTAGCATCATCATCACCGTCATCACGCCGTCGTGCTGACGGAACTCTCCCTCGAAGCTCTGTTGGATCGGAGTTCGTGGGACGTCATCAAGCTGAATGTGTGCTGAACTCAGAGGTGCCGTGCGTTCGGTACTTGGATCGGTCGGATCGTGAAGACGTACGACTACATCAACCGCGTTGTCATAACGCTTTCGCTTTCGGTCTACGAGGGTACGTGGACACACTCTCCCCTCTCGTTGCTATGCATCACCATGATCCTGTGTGTGCGTAGGATTTTTTTGAAATTACTACGTTCCCCAACAGTTGGAAGGGATAGAGAGAGATTGGTGCGGAATATGATGGATTGATGTTGTATTTCTTGAGCCTCGTGGGCATATATATAGGAGTACAATGACCAACTTGGAGTACAAGACAAGGCAGGACCAAATCCTAGTATATCCTATACTTCCTAATAATCATATACTCAACATCCCCCCACAGTCACAACGGTAGCGACGCAGACGGTGAGACTGGAAAAGAATCCGAAGGCAAGCCGATGGACACCCCCCACAGTCGTAACGGCCGATGCATCGCGGAAGTCATGGCTGGAGTGAAAACCGACGAGGATGCTCAAGCAAGGCGGTAGCCCTTTGTGTCGTTGTTGAGGTAGCCGAGAGCGTAGGGTGGTGTAGCCGTGGTCGAGGTAGCCGTGCGAGGGACATCGTGGTTGATGTCGAGTCGGGGTGGCCGGTGTCAAGGTAGTCGCCGTGGATCGGGAAGAAGAGCGGTGGCAGGCGGCCCGAGGAGGCGGCGGTGCTCAAAGTAGGCGAGGAAGAACCCGACAGCATGATGAAGACCGGCGCGGACGGTGGCGTTCCCGCACCTAGGGAGGCAGCACGACGCATACCACAGAGAAGTCGACATGCAGGGAGGACAGAGTAGACTGCGTGTGGCGGCACTACGGCCCGAAGAGGTGACGCAGCGGCAACGCGTGGGTCGGGGTGACGGCGGGAAGACCTCAGGGCGGCGGCAGGGACCGCTTCCCATGCTCGCTACGGCTCGATGAGGCGACGCAGCGACAGCGCAAGGGTCCGTGCAACCACTGGGACGTCCTGGAGCGGACGGCCTCAGGGCGGCAGTGGACCGCGGGCCGCGGCACTACGGCCCGAAGGGGCGATGCAGCGGCAGCGCGCGGGTCGGTGTAGCTACGAAAAGAACCATGGGGCAGCGGCAAGGACCGCGTGACACACTCACTACGGTCCGATAGGGTGATGCAGTGGCAGCGCGAGGGTCGGTGCAGCCACGGGAATGACCTGAAGCGGACGGCCTCGGAGCGGCGATAAACCGTGGGCCGCGGCACTGCGACCTGAAAGGATGATGGAGCGGCAGCACGCGGGGTTAGCGCAGCTGCGGAAAGAACCTCATGGCGACGCTGCGGTCGAAAGGCGACGCTGCGCCAACCCATTGCCCAACGGTGAAGAGGTGCGCGTTCGGTGACGCGATCTGCGACTGCGTTGGACGTGATAGATGATTGACTCGGCGGGGACACGCGTTGTGCGGATCCGCACAAGTGCATGCATGGAGACCTGCACGGGACGCAACACCATATATGCAAGTGGATCATGGGTCAATGCGGGCGCCAGATCCTGCAGTAAACCATGCCTGCGCAGGAAGCACGAGGGGGACACGCGGCATGGGACGATGGCCAGCCCAGACCGCGCGAGCAGCCTCATGCGCTCGGCCACACGGATGACCGGCAGCGCAGATGCTCCAGCCGCGCGGGACACTTGAGTCGGGAGGCGGCCAGCCCAACGGGTCAGCATAGTACTACTGCGCAGTGACCGCCGGACCAGCGCACCCGACGCACGCACGGAAGGTCCGAGACGTCGCGTGGCATGCAACTGATTGTCATAGTCAATGAAGATGTCGACGAAGTAGAGCGTGTTGTAGATGATGAACGGCGGCGGGTGACGCAAGCCGATCTATAGATCGGAGAACCAAAAAAGAAGCACCGATCAAGATGACCGGTGTGAGTGAGAAAACCCGGATCAAGGATCGGAAAAAAGACTCTCTAGGGCAGCCGATCAACAAGATCGACGGACGAACCATAGGTACGGGCACGCGGCCCCCGGTGGCGATCAGGGAGATCGACCGCCCCGGGGGCGGCGCGGTGCGGAAGCGACGGCGACTAGGGTTTAGAATCGAGGTAAGGCTGATACCATGTTGGAAGGGATAGAGAGAGAGGGGGGGGGGGGGGGGGGGGGGGGGGGGGGGGGGGGGGGGGGGGGGGGGGGGGGGGGGGGGGAGGCAGGACCAAATCCTAGTATATCCTATACTTCCTAATAATCATATACTCAACAGTTTAGAACGAGCAAATCAGCCAATCAGTGCGTAACCAACCGGCCTCAAAAGTGGTGGCTTTTTGAGAAAATTTCCAATAGTGGTAGTAATTTGCAACCTAACCTCAAATGTGATGGTTTTCTATAATTTACTTTGTTTACCACAGACATCCCAATAACAGGACCTAACTCATACTACTAGTACTGAAAAAACAAAACTTTCTAGGAGATGAGTATTATTTGCTCAACTTTTGTATGTTTATTTCGTTTGTTTTGACTTCTATCTAGTGAAAAAAAATATGTGTCTTCTTTTTATCGACTGAGAATAAAACCAAGCACTAACTAATCAAAGTTGCCAAACTAGTTAGTGCTTAGGAGCAATTGTTAGTATTTTGCTAATTGCGAGATCTTGCAATTTTGCTAATATTTTGGCAGATGCAATTGTTATAATCCAGACAAAACAACTTACCAGATTTGTTTAGAACAAGGTTATCAATTTTTTGGTCATGCCAAAATTTGGATTAGCTAGTTGGGGCTTAAACCAGACACGAGCTAAGTTCTCATGCAGCTTCAACAGCTTGAGGAGATTAGGAAGCTGGTCAGATCTTGCAGATATTCAACAGTTTTGATGCTTAAGAAAATGTTGATCATTTGTTGATTTCTTTCCACTTCGCCACTTTGTATTGTTTACTACCATGGATTGTTTTATTTGTTTGTTTATGGGGTACTTGATTTTGATGAGAGCAATGTTGCTTGCTCTTCTATAAACTCGATCTCACAAATCCTAGCCGAGTTTCTAATATAATGATAAAATTTCAGATTCCTTACAAAAAAGGTCTTTTTTTAAACACAGGCAAAAGATTTGTCTCATTGATTAATTAAGAAGAAGAGAGTTGCCCAGAAAATTATAGAAAGCTAGGCGAAAACCGATACAAACAACCCATAGACGGACTACTCACACAATACAAAACACCATAACCGCACAAGCGGCCCTCCAGACACTCTTTTAGGGGTTTCTCATTTTCCAGAAAAAATCAATTCTTTTCTAATAAATTTCATGCAATAAAGTAATAATTTCATCTACAATATTTTCAACCAAAGTAAACAAGTGAAAATATTAACACAGACGTTTATGGAAGGGTACCGAGTTGTGGGAGAGTAGTAAGACTTGTATTGCATGGCTGACAAATTTATAATCACAATTTTGTGTATACGTTTTTTGTTTGTAAAAAGGAGTCAAGGCTCCCAATTTCATTTCATGAAATTGCTAATACAAAACACCCAACAGGTGGACAAATTTAGCGCAGAGCGTCACCCGGCCCTCGACCTGATCAGCCGAACAACCTCGCACATGAGGTGCCGCAAGTCACCAGCAGTTTAAAGCACGGCAACATCACAAGAACTACTGCACACGCGCAACCCCTAAGCATAATACATACAGAAAGAAGTAACTCAAGAGAAACCATCCTGTAAAACTACATAGGGGCCCAGTCTTGCTTCCTATGAAAAAACTCGACATGAACAAGTCGAAGAAGTTTTTCCCTACTACCCTGTTTGTGGAATTTCTGGGAATCTTAAAACTATGAAGCTTTATGCACAATGGACCTTCACTGTACTCCAGGATGATTCATTACTGGAAGGTAGAGCATAGGTAATTCTTTGCCTTGAGGACCGACTATTTCTACATCTCTTCCGGATTCCTCCCAATCCTACGCATTTAGAGGAACGCCTTCACTGGCACGGAATGCTTCTCGGGGGGGGGGGGGGGGGGGGGGGGGGGGGGGGGGGGGGGGGGGGGGGGGGGGGGGGGGGGGGGGGGGGGGGGGGGGGGGGGGGGGGGGGGGGGGGGGGGGGGGGGGGGGGGGGGGGGGGGGGGGGGGGGGGGGGGGGGGGGGGGGGGGGGGGGGGGGGGGGGGGGGGGGGGGGGGGGGGGGGGGGGGGGGGGGGGGGGGGGGGGGGGGGGGGGGGGGGGGGGGGGGGGGGGGGGGGGGGGGGGGGGGGGGGGGGGGGGGGGGGGGGGGGGGGGGGGGGGGGGGGGGGGGGGGGGGGGGGGGGGGGGGGGGGGGGGGGGGGGGGGGGGGGGGGGGGGGGGGGGGGGGGGGGGGGGGGGGGGGGGGGGGGGGGGGGGGGGGGGGGGGGGGGGGGGGGGGGGGGGGGGGGGGGGGGGGGGGGGGGGGGGGGGGGGGGGGGGGGGGGGGGGGGGGGGGGGGGGGGGGGGGGGGGGGGGGGGGGGGGGGGGGGGGGGGGGGGGGGGGGGGGGGGGGGGGGGGGGGGGGGGGGGGGGGGGGGGGGGGGGGGGGGGGGGGGGGGGGGGGGGGGGGGGGGGGGGGGGGGGGGGGGGGGGGGGGGGGGGGGGGGGGGGGGGGGGGGGGGGGGGGGGGGGGGGGGGGGGGGGGGGGGGGGGGGGGGGGGGGGGGGGGGGGGGGGGGGGGGGGGGGGGGGGGGGGGGGGGGGGGGGGGGGGGGGGGGGGGGGGGGGGGGGGGGGGGGGGGGGGGGGGGGGGGGGGGGGGGGGGGGGGGGGGGGGGGGGGGGGGGGGGGGGGGGGGGGGGGGGGGGGGGGGGGGGGGGGGGGGGGGGGGGGGGGGGGGGGGGGGGGGGGGGGGGGGGGGGGGGGGGGGGGGGGGGGGGGGGGGGGGGGGGGGGGGGGGGGGGGGGGGGGGGGGGGGGGGGGGGGGGGGGGGGGGGGGGGGGGGGGGGGGGGGGGGGGGGGGGGGGGGGGGGGGGGGGGGGGGGGGGGGGGGGGGGGGGGGGGGGGGGGGGGGGGGGGGGGGGGGGGGGGGGGGGGGGGGGGGGGGGGGGGGGGGGGGGGGGGGGGGGGGGGGGGGGGGGGGGGGGGGGGGGGGGGGGGGGGGGGGGGGGGGGGGGGGGGGGGGGGGGGGGGGGGGGGGGGGGGGGGGGGGGGGGGGGGGGGGGGGGGGGGGGGGGGGGGGGGGGGGGGGGGGGGGGGGGGGGGGGGGGGGGGGGGGGGGGGGGGGGGGGGGGGGGGGGGGGGGGGGGGGGGGGGGGGGGGGGGGGGGGGGGGGGGGGGGGGGGGGGGGGGGGGGGGGGGGGGGGGGGGGGGGGGGGGGGGGGGGGGGGGGGGGGGGGGGGGGGGGGGGGGGGGGGGGGGGGGGGGGGGGGGGGGGGGGGGGGGGGGGGGGGGGGGGGGGGGGGGGGGGGGGGGGGGGGGGGGGGGGGGGGGGGGGGGGGGGGGGGGGGGGGGGGGGGGGGGGGGGGGGGGGGGGGGGGGGGGGGGGGGGGGGGGGGGGGGGGGGGGGGGGGGGGGGGGGGGGGGGGGGGGGGGGGGGGGGGGGGGGGGGGGGGGGGGGGGGGGGGGGGGGGGGGGGGGGGGGGGGGGGGGGGGGGGGGGGGGGGGGGGGGGGGGGGGGGGGGGGGGGGGGGGGGGGGGGGGGGGGGGGGGGGGGGGGGGGGGGGGGGGGGGGGGGGGGGGGGGGGGGGGGGGGGGGGGGGGGGGGGGGGGGGGGGGGGGGGGGGGGGGGGGGGGGGGGGGGGGGGGGGGGGGGGGGGGGGGGGGGGGGGGGGGGGGGGGGGGGGGGGGGGGGGGGGGGGGGGGGGGGGGGGGGGGGGGGGGGGGGGGGGGGGGGGGGGGGGGGGGGGGGGGGGGGGGGGGGGGGGGGGGGGGGGGGGGGGGGGGGGGGGGGGGGGGGGGGGGGGGGGGGGGGGGGGGGGGGGGGGGGGGGGGGGGGGGGGGGGGGGGGGGGGGGGGGGGGGGGGGGGGGGGGGGGGGGGGGGGGGGGGGGGGGGGGGGGGGGGGGGGGGGGGGGGGGGGGGGGGGGGGGGGGGGGGGGGGGGGGGGGGGGGGGGGGGGGGGGGGGGGGGGGGGGGGGGGGGGGGGGGGGGGGGGGGGGGGGGGGGGGGGGGGGGGGGGGGGGGGGGGGGGGGGGGGGGGGGGGGGGGGGGGGGGGGGGGGGGGGGGGGGGGGGGGGGGGGGGGGGGGGGGGGGGGGGGGGGGGGGGGGGGGGGGGGGGGGGGGGGGGGGGGGGGGGGGGGGGGGGGGGGGGGGGGGGGGGGGGGGGGGGGGGGGGGGGGGGGGGGGGGGGGGGGGGGGGGGGGGGGGGGGGGGGGGGGGGGGGGGGGGGGGGGGGGGGGGGGGGGGGGGGGGGGGGGGGGGGGGGGGGGGGGGGGGGGGGGGGGGGGGGGGGGGGGGGGGGGGGGGGGGGGGGGGGGGGGGGGGGGGGGGGGGGGGGGGGGGGGGGGGGGGGGGGGGGGGGGGGGGGGGGGGGGGGGGGGGGGGGGGGGGGGGGGGGGGGGGGGGGGGGGGGGGGGGGGGGGGGGGGGGGGGGGGGGGGGGGGGGGGGGGGGGGGGGGGGGGGGGGGGGGGGGGGGGGGGGGGGGGGGGGGGGGGGGGGGGGGGGGGGGGGGGGGGGGGGGGGGGGGGGGGGGGGGGGGGGGGGGGGGGGGGGGGGGGGGGGGGGGGGGGGGGGGGGGGGGGGGGGGGGGGGGGGGGGGGGGGGGGGGGGGGGGGGGGGGGGGGGGGGGGGGGGGGGGGGGGGGGGGGGGGGGGGGGGGGGGGGGGGGGGGGGGGGGGGGGGGGGGGGGGGGGGGGGGGGGGGGGGGGGGGGGGGGGGGGGGGGGGGGGGGGGGGGGGGGGGGGGGGGGGGGGGGGGGGGGGGGGGGGGGGGGGGGGGGGGGGGGGGGGGGGGGGGGGGGGGGGGGGGGGGGGGGGGGGGGGGGGGGGGGGGGGGGGGGGGGGGGGGGGGGGGGGGGGGGGGGGGGGGGGGGGGGGGGGGGGGGGGGGGGGGGGGGGGGGGGGGGGGGGGGGGGGGGGGGGGGGGGGGGGGGGGGGGGGGGGGGGGGGGGGGGGGGGGGGGGGGGGGGGGGGGGGGGGGGGGGGGGGGGGGGGGGGGGGGGGGGGGGGGGGGGGGGGGGGGGGGGGGGGGGGGGGGGGGGGGGGGGGGGGGGGGGGGGGGGGGGGGGGGGGGGGGGGGGGGGGGGGGGGGGGGGGGGGGGGGGGGGGGGGGGGGGGGGGGGGGGGGGGGGGGGGGGGGGGGGGGGGGGGGGGGGGGGGGGGGGGGGGGGGGGGGGGGGGGGGGGGGGGGGGGGGGGGGGGGGGGGGGGGGGGGGGGGGGGGGGGGGGGGGGGGGGGGGGGGGGGGGGGGGGGGGGGGGGGGGGGGGGGGGGGGGGGGGGGGGGGGGGGGGGGGGGGGGGGGGGGGGGGGGGGGGGGGGGGGGGGGGGGGGGGGGGGGGGGGGGGGGGGGGGGGGGGGGGGGGGGGGGGGGGGGGGGGGGGGGGGGGGGGGGGGGGGGGGGGGGGGGGGGGGGGGGGGGGGGGGGGGGGGGGGGGGGGGGGGGGGGGGGGGGGGGGGGGGGGGGGGGGGGGGGGGGGGGGGGGGGGGGGGGGGGGGGGGGGGGGGGGGGGGGGGGGGGGGGGGGGGGGGGGGGGGGGGGGGGGGGGGGGGGGGGGGGGGGGGGGGGGGGGGGGGGGGGGGGGGGGGGGGGGGGGGGGGGGGGGGGGGGGGGGGGGGGGGGGGGGGGGGGGGGGGGGGGGGGGGGGGGGGGGGGGGGGGGGGGGGGGGGGGGGGGGGGGGGGGGGGGGGGGGGGGGGGGGGGGGGGGGGGGGGGGGGGGGGGGGGGGGGGGGGGGGGGGGGGGGGGGGGGGGGGGGGGGGGGGGGGGGGGGGGGGGGGGGGGGGGGGGGGGGGGGGGGGGGGGGGGGGGGGGGGGGGGGGGGGGGGGGGGGGGGGGGGGGGGGGGGGGGGGGGGGGGGGGGGGGGGGGGGGGGGGGGGGGGGGGGGGGGGGGGGGGGGGGGGGGGGGGGGGGGGGGGGGGGGGGGGGGGGGGGGGGGGGGGGGGGGGGGGGGGGGGGGGGGGGGGGGGGGGGGGGGGGGGGGGGGGGGGGGGGGGGGGGGGGGGGGGGGGGGGGGGGGGGGGGGGGGGGGGGGGGGGGGGGGGGGGGGGGGGGGGGGGGGGGGGGGGGGGGGGGGGGGGGGGGGGGGGGGGGGGGGGGGGGGGGGGGGGGGGGGGGGGGGGGGGGGGGGGGGGGGGGGGGGGGGGGGGGGGGGGGGGGGGGGGGGGGGGGGGGGGGGGGGGGGGGGGGGGGGGGGGGGGGGGGGGGGGGGGGGGGGGGGGGGGGGGGGGGGGGGGGGGGGGGGGGGGGGGGGGGGGGGGGGGGGGGGGGGGGGGGGGGGGGGGGGGGGGGGGGGGGGGGGGGGGGGGGGGGGGGGGGGGGGGGGGGGGGGGGGGGGGGGGGGGGGGGGGGGGGGGGGGGGGGGGGGGGGGGGGGGGGGGGGGGGGGGGGGGGGGGGGGGGGGGGGGGGGGGGGGGGGGGGGGGGGGGGGGGGGGGGGGGGGGGGGGGGGGGGGGGGGGGGGGGGGGGGGGGGGGGGGGGGGGGGGGGGGGGGGGGGCACGCCACCCGGAACACCACATCGTAAT
This sequence comes from Thinopyrum obtusiflorum, assembly GCA_036873465.1. Lineage (NCBI taxonomy): Eukaryota > Viridiplantae > Streptophyta > Magnoliopsida > Poales > Poaceae > Thinopyrum > Thinopyrum obtusiflorum. The sequence continues at coordinate 9,372 of JAAAWM010008953.1, forward strand.
GGTGTGTCCGAACGTCGTAACCGCACTTTATTTGATATGGTGTGATCTATGATGTCTCTTACTGATTTACTGCTATCATTTTGGGGTTATGCTTTAGAGACGGCTGCATTCACGTTAAATAGGGCACCATCTAAATTCGTTGAGACGACCATATGAACTGTGGTTTGGCAAGAAACCCAAGTTGTCGTTTCTTAAAGTTTGGGGCTGCGATGCTTATGTGAAAAAGCGTCAACCTGATAAGCTCGAACCCAAATCGGAGAAATGTGTCTTCATAGGATACCCAAAGGAAACTGTTGGGTACACCTTCTATCACAGATCCGAAGGCAAGATTTTTATTGCTAAAAATGGATCCTTTCTAGAGAAGGAGTTTCTCTCGAAAGAAGTGAGTGGGAGGAAAGTAGAACTTGATGAGGTAACTATACCTGCTCCCTTATTGGAAAGTAGTTCATCACAGAAATCAGTTCCAGTGATTCCTACACCAATTAGTGAGGAAGCTAATGATGATGATCATGAAACTTCTGATCAAGTTACTACTGAACCTCGTAGGTCAACCAGAGTAAGATTCGCACCAGAGTGGTACGGTAATCCTGTTTTGGAGGTCATGTTACTTGACCATGATGAACCTACGAACTATGAGGAAGCGATGATGAGCCCAGATTCCGCAAAATGGCTTGAGGCCATGAAATCTGAGATGGGATCCATGTATGAGAACAAAGTGTGGACTTTGGTTGACTTGCCCAATGATCGGCAAGCCATAGAGAATAAATGGATCTTCAAGAAAAAGACTGACGCTGACGGTAATGTTACTGTCTACAAAGATCGACTTGTTGCAAAAGGTTTTCGACAAGTTCAAGGAGTTGACTACGATGAGACTTTCTCACCCGTAGCGACGCTTAAGTCCGTCCGAATCATGTTAGCAATTGCCGCATTTTATGATTATGAAATTTGGCAAATGGATGTTAAAACTGCATTCCTGAATGGATTTATGGAAGAAGAGTTGTATATGATGCAACCAGAAGGTTTTATCGATCCAAAGGATGCTAACAAAGTGTGCAAGCTCCAGCGATCCATTTATGGACTGGTGCAAGCATCTCGGAGTCGGAATAAATGTTTTGATAGTGTGATCAAAGCATATGGTTTTATACAGACTTTTGGAGAAGCCTATATTTACAAGAAAGTGAGTGGGAGCTCTGTAGCATTTCTAATATTATATGTGGATGACATATTGTTGATTTGAAATGATATAGAATTTCTGGATAGCATAAAAGGATACTTGAATAAGAGTTTTTCAATGAAAGACCTCGGTGAAGCTGCTTATATATTGGGCATCAAGATCTATAGAGATCAATCAAGACGCTTAATTGGACTTTCACAAAGTACATACCTTGATAAAGTTTTGAAGAAGTTCAAAATGGATCAAGCAAAGAAAGGGTTCTTGCCTGTGTTACAAGGTGTGAAGTTGAGTCAGACTCAATGCCCGACCACTACAGAAGATAGAGAGAAAATGAAAGTCATTCCCTATGCTTCAGCCATAGGTTCTATCATGTATGCAATGCTGTGTACCAGACCTGATGTGTGCCTTGCTATTAGTTTAGCAGGGAGGTACCAAAGTAATCCAGGAGTGGATCACTTGACAGCGGTCAAGAACATCCTGAAATACCTGAAGAGGACTAAGGATATGTTTCTCGTTTATGGAGGTGACAAAGAGCTCATCGTAAATGGTTACGTTGATGTAAGCTTTGACACTGATCTGGATGACTCTAAGTCACAAACCGGATACGTATTTATATTGAACGGTGGAGCTGTCAGTTAGTGCAGTTCTAAGCAAAGCGTCGTGGCGGGATCTACATGTGAAGTGGAGTACATAGCTGCTTCGGAAGCAGCAAATGAAGGAGTCTAGATGAAGGAGTTCATATCCGATCTAGGTGTCATACCTAGTGCATCGGGTCCAATGAAAATCTTTTGTGACAATACTGGTGCAATTGCCTTGGCAAAGGAATCCAGATTTCACAAGAGAACCAAACACATCAAGAGACACTTCAATTCCATCCGCGATCAAGTCAAGGAGGGAGACATAGAGATTTGCAAAATACACACGGATCTGAATGTTGCAGACCCGTTGACTAAGCCTCTCTCACGAGCAAAACATGATCAGCACCAAGACTCCATGGGTGTTAGAATCATTACTATGTAATCTAGATTATTGACTCTAGTGCAAGTGGGAGACTAAAGGAAATATGCCCTAGAGGCAATAATAAAGTTGTTATTTATATTTCCTTATATCATGATAAATGTTTATTATTCATGCTAGAATTGTATTAACCAGAAACTTAGTACATGTGTGAATACATAGACAAACAGAGTGTCACTAGTATGCCTCTACTAGACTAGCTCGTTAATCAAAGATGGTTAAGTTTCCTAGCCATAGACATGAGTTGTCATTTGATGAACGAGATCACATCATTAGAGAATGATGTGATGGACAAGACCCATCCGTTAGCTTAGCACTATGATCGTTTAGTTTATTGCTATTGCTTTCTTCATGACTTATACATGTTCCTATGACTATGAGATTATGCAACTCCTGAATATCGGAGGAACACTTAGTGTGCTATCAAATGTCACAACGTAATTGGGTGATTATAAAGATGATCTACAGGTGTCTCCGATAGTGTCTGTTGAGTTGGCATAGATCGAGATTAGGATTTGTCACTCTGATTGTCGGAGAGGTATCTCTGGGCCCTCTCGGTAATGCACATCACTATAAGCCTTGCAAGCAATGTAACTAATGAGTTAGTTGCGGGATGATGTATTACGGAACGAGTAAAGAGACTTGCCGGTAACGAGATTGAACTAGGTATGATGATAGGGATGATCGAATCTCGGGCAAGTAACATACCGATGACAAAGGGAACAGCGTATGTTGTTATGCAGTTTGACCGATAAAGATCTTCGTAGAATATGTAGGAGCCAATATGAGCATCCAGGTTCCGCTATTGGTTATTGACCAGAGATGTGTCTCGGTCATGTCTACATAGTTCTCGAACCCGTAGGATCCGCACGCTTAACGTTCGATGACGATTTGTATTATGAGTTATGTGATTTGATGTACTGAAGGTTGTTCGGAGTCCCGAATGAGATCACGGACATGACGAGGAGTCTCGAAATGGTCGAGACATTAAGAATGATATATAGGACCATGTTATTCGAACACCGGAAGTGTTCCAGATGGTTTCGGGTAAAACCAGAGTGCCGGAGGGGTTACCGGAACCCCCCGGGGGAATTAATGGGCCACCATGGGCCTTAGTGGAGAGAGAGGAGGGCAGCCAGGGCAGGCCGCGCGCCCCCCTTGGAGTCCGAATAGGACAAGGGAAGGGGGGGCGGCGCCCCCCTTTCCTTCTCCCTCTCTCCCTCTCCTTCCTTCCCCCCTCTCCCTCTTGGTGGATTCCTACTAGGACTTGGAGTCCTAGTAGGATTCTCCTCTTGGGGCGCGCCCTAGGGGCCGGCCGGCCTCCCCCTCCCTCCTTTCTATATGTGGGGAGGGGGGCACCCTAGAACTCATCAAAGTTTATCTTTAGCCGTGTGCGGTGCCCCCCTCCACAGTTTTCCACCTCGGTCATATCATCGTAGTGCTTAGGTGAAGCCCTGCGCCGGTAACTTCATCATCACCGTCACCACGCCGTCGTGCTGACAGAATCTCCCTCGGCCTCAGCTGGATCTAGAGTTCGAGGGACGTCACCGAGCTGAACGTGTACAGATCGCGGAGGTGCCGTGCATTCGGTACTTGATCGGTTGGATCGCGAACACGTTCGACTACATCAACCGTGTTACTTAACGCTTCCGCTTTCGGTCTACGAGCGTACGTGGACACACTCTCCCGCTCGTTGCTATGCATCACCTAGATAAATCTTGCGTGTTCGTAGGATTTTTTTTGAAATTACTGCGTTCCCCAACATGTTTTTGGGACAAAATCGGTTGGCAGGGAGCTTTCCTTCCGGCATGGCAAGCCTGCGCAACCTGATCGTTTTAGGATTGGATTACAACCGATTTACAGGTTTACAGGCAACATGTTTACATGCAACATTCCTTCATCCCTCTCCAATTTCTCCCAATTAACAGAGCTCCTTCGAGACACAAACCAATTCATTGGGCACATACCGACAAGCTTGGGAAACCTTCAATCGCTTGAAAAACTGAGCGTTTCCAATAATAATCTTCATGGTAGGGTACCAGAGAGGATCTTTAGCATTCCAACAATAAGGGAAATTGGATTATCATCCAACAACCTTCACGGACAACTTCCTGCAGAAGTAGGCAACGCCAAGCAGCTCGTGATTTTGTTGCTTTCAGTCAACAAGTTATCTGGAGATATTCCAAGCACTGTGGGTGCTTGCAGAAGTTTGGAAGACATTGAGTTGGATAATAATATTTTCAATGGCAACATCCCCGCTTCATTTGGTAACCTATTTGGCCTAAAAGTCCTCAACTTGTCTTACAATAACTTAACCGGATTAGTACCAGCATCTCTTGGGAACCTTCAATTTCTTGAGCAAATAGATCTGTCATTCAACCATCTTGAGGGCAAGATTCCAATTCATGGAATATTCAAGAATGCAACTGCCACACACATTGATGGAAATCATGGACTTTGTGATGGGGCAGCGGACTTACATCTGCCTGCATGTTCTGTTACACCTTCAAATTTATCTAAACACAAACTACCTGTAATAATACTCAAAGTAGCGATCCCACTCGCTTGCATGCTTTCACTGCTTGCTATGGTGGTCTTTGTATTACTTTGGCAGAGGAAAAATCATTTGAAAAGATCCATGTCTTCGCTCTCATTTGATGGTAAATTCCCCAAAGTTTCTTACAAGGATCTTGCTAGAGCAACTGATGGATTCTCGATATCCAATTTGATTGGCACGGGAAGATACAGTTCAGTATATAGAGGGAAGATACTTCAAGAAGAAAATGTGGTTGCAGTGAAAGTATTGTGCTTAGAGACAAGGGGAGCACAGAGGAGCTTCATTGCAGAGTGCAATGCTTTGCGAAATGTGCGACACCGCAATCTAGTCCGTATCTTAACTGCATGCTCTAGCATTGATTCTAGCGGAAATGATTTCAAAGCGCTAGTGTATGAGTTCATGCCAGGAGGGGATATGCATAACTTGCTTTACTCAACGGAAGACAATGGCAACTCTTTAAAACAAAGCTACATTTCACTTGCTTAAAGGTTAAGCATTGTGGTGGATATAGCAGAGGCAATGGTGTACCTGAACCATAACCACCAAGGAAGTATTGTTCATTGTGATCTCAAACCCAGCAACATTCTTCTGGATAATGAAATGGTAGCTCATGTTGGAGACTTTGGACTCGCACGGTTGCAAGTCTATCCCATGTCATCATCCTTTGATGGCTCGACATCGGTTTCTTCGCTTGCAATCAGGGGAACCATAGGATATGTTGCTCCAGGTATTATTTTTTTACGGTCTGTTTTTCTTACTAATTTAGTTGGAAGTGTGAGATTAAACCGATCTCTCGATATATGCAATCTACAGAATATGGAGCGGGTGGTCAAGTTTCAACCGGTACAGATGTTTACAGCTTTGGGGTCATTCTCCTTGAAATAGTCATACGAAAGAGCCCAACAGATAGCATGTTCAAGGACGGATTAAGCATTGCCAAGTTTGCAGAGGTCAACTTCCCTGACAAGATGATGCAGATCGTCGATCCACAACTGGTACAAGAGTTGGACCTTTGCGAAGAAGCTCCATCGGCAGAGGATAACGGAGTACATTGTTTACTTTCTATGCTGAATGTTGGCCTTTGCTGCACCAAGTCCTCTCCAAGTGAACGCATCAGCATGAAGGAGGTGGCTGGCAGGCTGCATAGAATCAGGGGTGCATATATTGGAGGCTAAGACGAAACTAAAAAATTAGTTGAATAATTTGCAGCTTGGACTTTTTTTGTGGTGGTGGTGGTGGTGGGGGTGCAAAAGTAAGGTCTTGCTTAACATTATTTTGTATTGAAATGACTCACCACTCCTTGGTCTAGAAAAGATGAGTTCTGTAGGGAAGGAAAACAACGATGCCATCTTTTTTTTGCGGCAAACAATGCCATACTTAATGTACAACTAGAGCTCCAAATGTACTCTCTTGCCATTCAATCCACTGGTGCCGGATCTGGTTTTACCACAGCTAAGAGCATATGCAAACGTGTAAAGTTGTGCCGCCCCCGATTCAATCGTACACTAATCATACACGCAAACGTGTACGATCAAGATCAGGGACTCACGGGAAGATATCACAACACAACTCTAAAAATAAAATAAGTCATGCAAGCATCATAATACAAGCCAGGGGCCTCGAGGGCTCGAATACAAGTGCTCGACCATAGACGAGTCAGCGGAAGCAATAATATCTGAGTACAGACATGAGTTAGACAAGTTTGCCTTAAGAAGGCTAGCACAAACTGGGATACAGATCGAAAGAGGCGCAGGCCTCCTGCCTGGGATCCTCCTAAACTACTCCTGGTCGTCGTCAGCGGCCTGCACATAGTAGTAGGCACCTCCAGTGTAGTAGGAGTCATCGTCGATGGTGGCGTCTGGCTCCTTGGCTCCAGCAACTGGTTGCGACAACCAGAAAGAAATGGAAAGGGGAAAAAGAGGGAGAAAAGCAACCGTGAGTACTCATCCAAAGTACTCGCAAGCAAGGATCTACACTACATATGCATGGATATCAGTGTAAAGGGGCAATATCGGTGGACTGAACTGCAGAATGCTAGAATAAGAGGGGGATAGCTAGTCCTGTCAAAGACTACGCTTCTGGCAGCCTCCATCTTGCAGCATGTAGAAGAGAGTAGATGATAAGTTCACCAAGTATCATCGCATAGCATAATCCTACCCGGCGATCCTCCCCTGGGGGGGGGGGGGGGGGGGGGGGGGGGGGGGGGGGGGGGGGGGGGGGGGGGGGGGGGGGGGGGGGGGGGGGGGGGGGGGGGGGGGGGGGGGGGGGGGGGGGGGGGGGGGGGGGGGGGGGGGGGGGGGGGGGGGGGGGGGGGGGGGGGGGGGGGGGGGGGGGGGGGGGGGGGGGGGGGGGGGGGGGGGGGGGGGGGGGGGGGGGGGGGGGGGGGGGGGGGGGGGGGGGGGGGGGGGGGGGGGGGGGGGGGGGGGGGGGGGGGGGGGGGGGGGGGGGGGGGGGGGGGGGGGGGGGGGGGGGGGGGGGGGGGGGGGGGGGGGGGGGGGGGGGGGGGGGGGGGGGGGGGGGGGGGGGGGGGGGGGGGGGGGGGGGGGGGGGGGGGGGGGGGGGGGGGGGGGGGGGGGGGGGGGGGGGGGGGGGGGGGGGGGGGGGGGGGGGGGGGGGGGGGGGGGGGGGGGGGGGGGGGGGGGGGGGGGGGGGGGGGGGGGGGGGGGGGGGGGGGGGGGGGGGGGGGGGGGGGGGGGGGGGGGGGGGGGGGGGGGGGGGGGGGGGGGGGGGGGGGGGCAGATAGTTTTATGATATGATAAATTGTAACGAGCAACAAGTAACAAAAGTAAATAAAGTGCAGCAAGGTGGCCCAATCCTTTTGTAGCAAAGGACAAGCCAGAATAAACTCTTATAATAGGAAAAGCGCTCCCGAGGACACATGGGAATATCGTCAAGCTAGTTTTCATCACGTTCATATGATTCGCGTTCAATACTTTGATAATTTGATATGTGGGTGGACCGGTGCTTGGGTGTTGTTCTTACTTGAACAAGCATCCCACTTATGATTAACCTCTATTGCAAGCATCCGCAACTACAACAAAAGTATTAAGGTAAAACTAACCATAGCATGAAACATATGGATCCAAATCAGCCCCTTACGAAGCAGCGCATAAACTAGGGTTTAAGCTTCTGTCACTCTAGCAACCCATCATCTACTTATTACTTCCCAATGCCTTCCTCTAGGCCCAAATAATGGTGAAGTGTTATGTAGTCGATGTTCACATAACACCACTAGAGGCTAGACAACATACATCTTATCAAAATATCAAACAATACCAAATTCACATGACTACTCATAGCAAGACTTCTCCCTTGTCCACAGGAACGAACGTAATTACTCACAAAGCATATTCATGTTCATAATCAGAGGGGTAATAATATGCATATAGGATCTGAACATATGATCTTCCACCAATTAAACCAACTAGCATCAACTACAAGGAGTAATCAACACTACTAGCAACCTACTAGCACCAATCCCAGACTTTGAGACAAGAATTGGATACAAGAGATGAACTAGGGTTTGGAGATGAGATGGTGCTGGTGAAGATGTTGATGGAGATTGCCCTCTCCCGATGAGAGGAGCGTTGGTGATGACGATGGTGATGATTTCCCCCTCTGGGAAGGAAGTATCCCCGGTAGAATAGCTCTGCCGGAGCTCTAGATTGGGTCCGCCAAGGTTCCGCCTCGTGGCGGTGGAGTCTCATCCCGAAAAATTCATCTCTCTTTTTTCTCATCGAAAGATCTCATATAGGAGAAGATGGGCATCGGAGAGCCACCAGGGGGCCCACGAGATAGGAGGGCGCGCCCTAGGGGGGGCACCCCCCACCCTCGTGAGCAGGGTGTGGGCCCCCTGGCCTTCATATTTGGCGTGGATTTTTCTTTATTTCTTTTAAGACGTTCCGTGGAGTTTTAGGACTTTTGGAGTTGCGCAGAATAGGTCTCTAATATTTGCTCCTTTTCCAGACCAGAATTCCAGCTGCCGGCATTCTCCCTCTTTATGTAAACCTTGTAAAATAAGAGAGAATAGCCAAAAGTATTGTGAC
>JAAAWM010008954.1:0-18167 GCA_036873465.1 Thinopyrum obtusiflorum
TCCAGCATCCCTCCTGGGGCTCGAGCGCCAAGAGCAGGCGAGCTCCTGAGGTCGGGCCACAGGCTAGGGCTCCTGTGGCAGGCGGCTGTGGGAGCTCCTCCCGAGGCTGAGCTATGCTTGAAAGTGGTGGCGTTGCTGACGACTTGAAGAGCCGCTCCTCGAAGACATCGGGCTCTTGGGGCTGCCGCTTGGACGCCCTCCTGGCGATGTCGTTGGCTTCCTTGTTGGTGCCACGGGGCACATGCTGCAACTCCAGGCCCAGGAACTGCTTTTCCATCTTACGCACTTCCGCGAGGTATGCCTCCATGTGCTCGTCCTTTGGCTCATACACTTTGTTGGAGAAATTGACGAGGAGCTGTGAGTTGCCCCTAATGGTGAGGTGCTTCACTCCCAGAGCTGCGGCGGCCTTCAAGCCGGCTATGAGGCCTTCATATTCTGCGATGTTGTTGGAGACCTTCTCGCCCTGCTGAAAGCAGAGCTGCACAGCGTAGTAGAGCTTGTCCTGAGTGGGCGAGATGAGTACCGCTCCAGCCCCCGCACCCTGATGCACGAAGGCGCCATCAAAATACATGACCCAACCGTCTGGCGCCTCGCTTCCTAGTGAGGTGGACCGGTCTTCGCCTACTTCAAGTGTCGGGGCGTCCGTCCATTCTGCCACAAAATCAGCGAGCGCGGCTCCCTTGATGACCCTGGTAGTGCTGAACTCCAACTGGAATGCTTGCAGCTCGATGTTCCACTCAGCGACCCTTCCAGCAGAGTTGGGGCTCCTGAGCACCCTCTCCAATGGGTAGGCTGAGATGACCTTGATGGGGCGGCCCTGGAAGTAGTGCCGCAGCTTGCACGAGGCCACCAAGAGCGCGAGCAGGAGCTTTTGAGGCATGGGATATTGCGCCCTCGCGTCCCACAACACTGTGCTGACAAAATACACCGGGTGTTCGACGAGGGCTGGCGCGCTGTTGAGGCTCGTGTCTTGCGGAAATTGGGACGTCTCCTGAGGTGGTGGGACTCCTGACGCCTGATCGTTTGCGGGAATCTCGGTGACGTCGTCTTGCCGAGCTTGGTCTTCTGTTGACGCTGCTAAGGCTCTTGCGGCGCCTTCCTGATCTTGCATCACTTCAGCTATAGCTCGGGGCAGCGCGCCCTTGGCTTTGTGCTCCTCCCGAACCGCCACCAACGCTGCGCTGGTGGAGTACGGGGTAGCGGGGGGGGGGGGGGGGGGGGGGGGGGGGGGGGGGGGGGGGGGGGGGGGGGGGGGGGGGGGGGGGGGGGGGGGGGGGGGGGGGGGGGGGGGGGGGGGGGGGGGGGGGGGGGGGGGGGGGGGGGGGGGGGGGGGGGGGGGGGGGGGGGGGGGGGGGGGGGGGGGGGGGGGGGGGGGGGGGGGGGGGGGGGGGGGGGGGGGGGGGGGGGGGGGGGGGGGGGGGGGGGGGGGGGGGGGGGGGGGGGGGGGGGGGGGGGGGGGGGGGGGGGGGGGGGGGGGGGGGGGGGGGGGGGGGGGGGGGGGGGGGGGGGGGGGGGGGGGGGGGGGGGGGGGGGGGGGGGGGGGGGGGGGGGGGGGGGGGGGGGGGGGGGGGGGGGGGGGGGGGGGGGGGGGGGGGGGGGGGGGGGGGGGGGGGGGGGGGGGGGGGGGGGGGGGGGGGGGGGGGGGGGGGGGGGGGGGGGGGGGGGGGGGGGGGGGGGGGGGGGGGGGGGGGGGGGGGGGGGGGGGGGGGGGGGGGGGGGGGGGGGGGGGGGGGGGGGGGGGGGGGGGGGGGGGGGGGGGGGGGGGGGGGGGGGGGGGGGGGGGGGGGGGGGGGGGGGGGGGGGGGGGGGGGGGGGGGGGGGGGGGGGGGGGGGGGGGGGGGGGGGGGGGGGGGGGGGGGGGGGGGGGGGGGGGGGGGGGGGGGGGGGGGGGGGGGGGGGGGGGGGGGGGGGGGGGGGGGGGGGGGGGGGGGGGGGGGGGGGGGGGGGGGGGGGGGGGGGGGGGGGGGGGGGGGGGGGGGGGGGGGGGGGGGGGGGGGGGGGGGGGGGGGGGGGGGGGGGGGGGGGGGGGGGGGGGGGGGGGGGGGGGGGGGGGGGGGGGGGGGGGGGGGGGGGGGGGGGGGGGGGGGGGGGGGGGGGGGGGGGGGGGGGGGGGGGGGGGGGGGGGGGGGGGGGGGGGGGGGGGGGGGGGGGGGGGGGGGGGGGGGGGGGGGGGGGGGGGGGGGGGGGGGGGGGGGGGGGGGGGGGGGGGGGGGGGGGGGGGGGGGGGGGGGGGGGGGGGGGGGGGGGGGGGGGGGGGGGGGGGGGGGGGGGGGGGGGGGGGGGGGGGGGGGGGGGGGGGGGGGGGGGGGGGGGGGGGGGGGGGGGGGGGGGGGGGGGGGGGGGGGGGGGGGGGGGGGGGGGGGGGGGGGGGGGGGGGGGGGGGGGGGGGGGGGGGGGGGGGGGGGGGGGGGGGGGGGGGGGGGGGGGGGGGGGGGGGGGGGGGGGGGGGGGGGGGGGGGGGGGGGGGGGGGGGGGGGGGGGGGGGGGGGGGGGGGGGGGGGGGGGGGGGGGGGGGGGGGGGGGGGGGGGGGGGGGGGGGGGGGGGGGGGGGGGGGGGGGGGGGGGGGGGGGGGGGGGGGGGGGGGGGGGGGGGGGGGGGGGGGGGGGGGGGGGGGGGGGGGGGGGGGGGGGGGGGGGGGGGGGGGGGGGGGGGGGGGGGGGGGGGGGGGGGGGGGGGGGGGGGGGGGGGGGGGGGGGGGGGGGGGGGGGGGGGGGGGGGGGGGGGGGGGGGGGGGGGGGGGGGGGGGGGGGGGGGGGGGGGGGGGGGGGGGGGGGGGGGGGGGGGGGGGGGGGGGGGGGGGGGGGGGGGGGGGGGGGGGGGGGGGGGGGGGGGGGGGGGGGGGGGGGGGGGGGGGGGGGGGGGGGGGGGGGGGGGGGGGGGGGGGGGGGGGGGGGGGGGGGGGGGGGGGGGGGGGGGGGGGGGGGGGGGGGGGGGGGGGGGGGGGGGGGGGGGGGGGGGGGGGGGGGGGGGGGGGGGGGGGGGGGGGGGGGGGGGGGGGGGGGGGGGGGGACTGCTTCTTCTTGGTCGGCACGGCCCCCTTGGGCTCGGAGGTGCCCGTGTCAGCAGGCTGCGCCGCCGCGGCGGTTTTGAGGGTGAGCTTGAGCGCCGCCAGGGCCTCCTTGGCATCCCCTTTGATGGTGAGGACGCCCTTGCTCCCAGGCATCTTCATGAGGTTGTAGGCCGGATGAATCGCTGCCATGAATTGGGCCAGAGCCGGGTACCCGAGGATGGCGTTGTACGGGAGGCCGATGCGGGCGATGTCGAAGTCGACCAGCTCGGTGCGGTAGTTGTCATGCGTGCCGAAGGTGACGGGAAGGCGGATCTGTCCCAGAGAGCGGGCAGTGCCACCACCAACTCCTGAGAAAGGCTTGCTGAGGCTGAGCCGCTCGAGTGGCACGTGAAGAAGGCTGAAGGCCTCCACGGAGAGCAAGTTGAGGCCGGCACCACCATCGATGAGGGTCTTGGTAACAGCCACGTTGCAGATGGTGGGCGTGTAGAGCATTGGGAGCATGCTCGAGCCGGCGGTGGAGTCGGGGTGGTCCTCTGAGCCGAAGGTGAGGTCGGCCTCCGGCGCAGCCCAACCCGGCGGAGCCCCCGGGCGCTTGGAAGCGGCACCAATCTGGCGGAGGAACGGCTTGACGTGGCGATCTGAAGGCGGAGCTTGAGAGCCGCCCAGCAGGGCCGCGACTGCGTGGTGCGAGCCGTTATCTGTGATGATGCGGTTGGGGACCCCGAAGCGGCTCACGAGGCCCTTGATGAACTTGACATCAGAGCCAGCTGGGATGGTACGGACGGCTTCCACTTCCGCCCACTTGGTGAACTTGTCGATGGTGACGTAGAGGTAGCGGTAGCCCCCAGGCGCTCGAGGGAACGGGCCCAAGATGTCCAGCCCCCAGACCGTGAACGGCCACGTGAGCGGAATGGTCTGGAGGCCCTGAGCCGGCTGATGAATTTGCTTGGCGTGGAACTGGCAGGCTTCGCAGGACTTCACCAGCTCAGCTGCGTCGTTGAGCGCAGTGGGCCAGTAGAACCCACTGCGGAACACTTTGCCGACGAGGGTCCGTGATGACGAGTGGTGCCCGCAGTCCCCACCGTGTATGTCAGTTAGCAGCTCCTTCCCCTGGTCCCTGGAAATGCAGCGCAGGGAAACATCGTTTGGCCGCTTCCTGTACAACTCACCATCCTGGATGCAGTACGCCGTGGCTTGCTGAACCACACACTCTGCATTCTCCTCCTTCTCTGGCAGCGCCCCTTGCATCAGATATTCCTTGAATTCCTTGGTCCAGCATCCCTCCTGAGGTTCGAGCGCCAAGAGCAAACGAGCTCCTGAGGTCGGGCCACAGGCCAGGGCTCCTGTGGCAGGAGGCTGTGGGAGCTCCTCCCAAGGCTGAGCTGTGCTTGAAAGTGGTGGTGTCACCGATGGCTTGAAGAGCCGTTCCTCAAAGACACCGGGCTCTTGTGGCTGCCGCTTGGATGCTCTCCTGGCGATGTCGTCGGCTTCCTTGTTGGTGCCCCGGGGCACGTGCTGGAGCTCCAGGCCCAAGAACTGCTTCTCCATCTTGCGCACCTCCGCGAGGTATGCCTCACCACACACTCTGCATTCTCCTCCCCCCCCCCCCCCCCCCCCCCCCCCCCCCCCCCCCCCCCCCCCCCCCCCCCCCCCCCCCCCCCCCCCCCCCCCCCCCCCCCCCCCCCCCCCCCCCCCCCCCCCCCCCCCCCCCCCCCCCCCCCCCCCCCCCCCCCCCCCCCCCCCCCCCCCCCCCCCCCCCGCTTGTATACTTTGTTGGAGAAGTTGACGAGGAGCTGCGAGTTGCCTCTAACGGTAAGGCGCTTCACCCCCAGAGCTGCCGCGGCCTTCAGGCCAGCTATGAGGCCTTCGTATTCCACGATGTTGTTGGAGACCTTCTTGCCCTGCTGAAAGCAGAGCTGCACGGCGTAGTAGAGCTTATCCTGAGTGGGCGAGATGAGTACTGCTCCAGCCCCTGCGCCCTGGTGCGCGAAGGCGCCATCGAAGTACATGACCCAACCGTCTGGTGCCTCACTTCTTGGTGAGGTGGACCGGTCTTCGCCTACTTCAAGTGTCAGGACGTCCATCCATTCCGCCACAAAATCAGCGAGCACGGCTCCCTTGATGACCCTGGTGGTGCTGAACTCTAACTGGAATGCTTGCAGCTCGATGTTCCACTCGGCGACCCTTCCAGCAGAATTGGGGCTCCTGAGCACCCTCTCCAATGGGTAGGCTGAGACGACCTTGATGGGGTGCCCCTGGAAGTAGTGCCGCAGCTTGCGCGAGGCCACCAAGAGTGCGAGCAGAAGCTTCTGAGGCATGGGATATCGCGCCCTCGCATCTTGCAACACGGTGCTGACGAAATACACCGGGTGTTCAACGAGTGCTGGCGCGGTGTCTGGGCTCACATCTTGCGGAAGTTGAGACACCTCGTGACGTGACGGGACTCCTGACACCTGATTGTTTGCGGGAATTTTGGCGGCGGCGGCCTATTGAGCTTGGTCTTCTGTCGGCGCTGCTAAGGCTCTTGCGGCGCCTTCCTGATCTTGCATTGCTTCAGTTGTAGCCCGGCGCAGCGCGCCCTTGGCTTGGTGCTCCTCCCGAACCACCACCAGTGTTGCGCTGGCGGAGTACGGGGTTGCAGCGAGGTAGAGTACTAGGGGCTCGAGGGGTCGTGGCGCTACCATAACCGGAGGGCTGGTCAGGTATCTCTTGAGGTCTTGAAAAGCTCGGTCGGCCTCCTGGGTCCACTCGAATGGGCCCTTCTTCGTCATCAGCTTGAAGAAGGGTAGGGCGCGTTCCCCTAGCTTGGAGATGAAGCGTCCCAACGCAGTTACCCGGCTAGCCAGCTTCTGCATCTCCCTAAGGGTCTGCGGCGGGCTCATGTCCTCGATGGCCTTGACCTTCTCTGGATTCGCCTCGATCCCTCTGTGGGACACGAGGAAGCCCAGCAGCTTGCCGGAAGGGACGCCGAACACGCACTTCTCCGGGTTAAGCCGCAAGTTCACATCGCACAGGCTCGCGAAGGTCTCCTCCAGGTCTTGAATCAAGGTCCTTGTCTCCCGAGACTTCACCACAATGTCGTCGACGTAGGCCTCTGTGTTTCTCCCGAGCTGCCGCCCCAAGGTGATGTGCATCAGTCGCTGAAAGGTTGCGCCCATGTTGCGCAATCCAAAGGGCATGCAGGTGTAGCAGTACACCCCACACGGGGTCAGGAAGGCTGTCTTCTCCACTTCTTCCACCGTCATCTTGATCTAGTGATATCCTGAGAACGCATCCAGGAAGCACAGCAGGTCGCACTCGGCGATGGAGTCGACGATCTGATAGATGCGTGGGAGCGGGAACGGATCTTGGGGGCAGGCTTTGTTAAGGTTGGTAAAGTCGACGCACATCCATTCCTTCCTGCCTTTCTTCGGCACTACGACGGGGTTCGCCAGCCATTCGGGATACCGAACCTCGCGAATGGCACCCGCCGCCTCCAGCTTGCGGGTCTCTTGGACGATGAAGGCCTGCTTCTCAGTGGACTGCCGTCTCGCCCGCTGCTTCACAGGGCGTACATTGGGGCATACCCTTAAATGATGCTGAATCACCTCTCTCGGGACCCCCCCCCCCCCCCCCCCCCCCCCCCCCCCCCCCCCCCCCCCCCCCCCCCCCCCCCCCCCCCCCCCCCCCCCCCCCCCCCCCCCCCCCCCCCCCCCCCCCCCCCCCCCCCCCCCCCCCCCCCCCCCCCCCCCCCCCCCCCCCCCCCCCCCCCCCCCCCCCCCCCCCCCCCCCCCCCCCCCCCCCCCCCCCCCCCCCCCCCCCCCCCCCCCCCCCCCCCCCCCCCCCCCCCCCCCCCCCCCCCCCCCCCCCCCCCCCCCCCCCCCCCCCCCCCCCCCCCCCCCCCCCCCCCCCCCCCCCCCCCCCCCCCCCCCCCCCCCCCCCCCCCCCCCCCCCCCCCCCCCCCCCCCCCCCCCCCCCCCCCCCCCCCCCCCCCCCCCCCCCCCCCCCCCCCCCCCCCCCCCCCCCCCCCCCCCCCCCCCCCCCCCCCCCCCCCCCCCCCCCCCCCCCCCCCCCCCCCCCCCCCCCCCCCCCCCCCCCCCCCCCCCCCCCCCCCCCCCCCCCCCCCCCCCCCCCCCCCCCCCCCCCCCCCCCCCCCCCCCCCCCCCCCCCCCCCCCCCCCCCCCCCCCCCCCCCCCCCCCCCCCCCCCCCCCCCCCCCCCCCCCCCCCCCCCCCCCCCCCCCCCCCCCCCCCCCCCCCCCCCCCCCCCCCCCCCCCCCCCCCCCCCCCCCCCCCCCCCCCCCCCCCCCCCCCCCCCCCCCCCCCCCCCCCCCCCCCCCCCCCCCCCCCCCCCCCCCCCCCCCCCCCCCCCCCCCCCCCCCCCCCCCCCCCCCCCCCCCCCCCCCCCCCCCCCCCCCCCCCCCCCCCCCCCCCCCCCCCCCCCCCCCCCCCCCCCCCCCCCCCCCCCCCCCCCCCCCCCCCCCCCCCCCCCCCCCCCCCCCCCCCCCCCCCCCCCCCCCCCCCCCCCCCCCCCCCCCCCCCCCCCCCCCCCCCCCCCCCCCCCCCCCCCCCCCCCCCCCCCCCCCCCCCCCCCCCCCCCCCCCCCCCCCCCCCCCCCCCCCCCCCCCCCCCCCCCCCCCCCCCCCCCCCCCCCCCCCCCCCCCCCCCCCCCCCCCCCCCCCCCCCCCCCCCCCCCCCCCCCCCCCCCCCCCCCCCCCCCCCCCCCCCCCCCCCCCCCCCCCCCCCCCCCCCCCCCCCCCCCCCCCCCCCCCCCCCCCCCCCCCCCCCCCCCCCCCCCCCCCCCCCCCCCCCCCCCCCCCCCCCCCCCCCCCCCCCCCCCCCCCCCCCCCCCCCCCCCCCCCCCCCCCCCCCCCCCCCCCCCCCCCCCCCCCCCCCCCCCCCCCCCCCCCCCCCCCCCCCCCCCCCGGAGCGAAGTGCGATGGCGCGGGGCGTAGGCCGATGGAGAGGAGCTCCGGCGCACCCCTACCCGGCGCGCCAAATGTCGGATCATGGGTTCCGGCAAAACCCTTAAGGTTCGAACTCTGGGGTGCGCGCGAAGTTCTTTCCCTCCTACCGATCTACGCCCTAGCTCGCTGGATCTCGCGGACGAACTCGATGAACTCGCAACACAGAAAGACACGAGGTTTATACTAGTTCGGGCCACCGATGTGGTGTAATACCCTACTCCAGTGTGGTGGTGGTGGATTGCCTCTTGGGCTGATGAGAAATAGTACAAGGGGAAGAATAGCCTCCTGAGGTTGAGGTGTTCTTGTGCGAGTGTGGGTTGGCTCAAGATCGGATGAGATGTCCCTACTGTGGTACCTAGCTCTACTTATATAGGCCCTGGTCCTCTTCCCAAATATTGAGCGGGAAGGGAGCCAACGAAAGGGGACAGCTAGTACAAGCTATCCTGACAAAAGTGGTCTTCGCCTGCGAAAGGGCTCTGGCGGTGACGCCGTCTTGTGCTCCATGGTGACCTCTGTCCTGCCGTCCTTCCAGTCCTGGTCTTGTTGCACCGATATGGAAACCTTTGCCTGATGCCTCGGTACTCCGCGCCTGCGCTTGCCGCCTTAGCACCAAAGAGGAAACAAGGACGCTGCGCCCGCTGGCGCCCGCCTGGCGCCCGCCTGATCCTGATCGTCACGGCTCACGTCATGAGAGCCTCACGAGGTTTGCCCCGCCTTGATATCTCCGCTCCTTGTGAGCCTGCCTGGCGACCCCCCCCCCCCCCCCCCCCCCCCCCCCCCCCCCCCCCCCCCCCCCCCCCCCCCCCCCCCCCCCCCCCCCCCCCCCCCCCCCCCCCCCCCCCCCCCCCCCCCCCCCCCCCCCCCCCCATGGGCCGCAGGCAGGCAAGTCTGGGGACCCCCATTCCCAGAACGCCGACAGGGATCCTGCTCAAAGACCTTGCAGTGACTGTGATTGTATTCCGCGAAACAACACGTCCGATACGTGCGAATGATCATCAATCGATCGCCGTCATCTGATCGAGCCAGGAACCACCTGCAACTGCCATGCCGCTATTCTTTGAAAGGTTCTGGGATTAGGAAGGGTAGGGACACCAGGCGGCCTAGAACATCATATCAAGTTGGAGTCAAATAACCCTAAAAAAGTTGGAGTCAAATAAAAAAGGGCTCTTGATGTAGTGAATCTTAAGAACAGCATGTTATGAGCATTAATATTTTTCAGTAAATGTTGACAGTAACATAAGCAAGCCATCATGATATCATAGGAAAGTAACATACTGCTGTAACAGCCGTTTGTAGCGATGACTAGAGTAGGCCAGCAATACGTCCAGCCATAGAAGGAGTCGACAGCGTAAATGAAGCCCTTATGTTCAATGGCATCAGAGAACCATGGAGGATGTATGATCCTGCGATGGACGTGCAGATTTATCCACTTGCCGCAGTGACCTGTCAGATAGGCGAGACCGCGGTTGCAGAACGCAATTAGCCTGAAGTCTTTATAATTCGCAGATCTTGTGGGCACTTGGCAGATTACAACCTTGAGCAAATCAAACTTGGTATCATGTTGGCTACTGTAAGATTCCGAGTATTCTGGGCCGCGGTGCCAAAGCAGTGCAGTGTTAATCGAAGGAAGGGGGATCAATCGCTGGGTGTAGACCTCCACGAGCATCCAGCTGCCGTGACCGTCGACGAGCACCATCCAAGACGTGTTCATGGCAACCCAGTACATACCGTTACTGTAGTTGAGGGTGACGGGGATCGGATCGCAGTCAAGGGGGTTGATGCTCGCCACCCTATGATCGTTATGCTGCGTGACACGCCGTTTCTGAAGATCAGGCAGCATCAGCAAGCAAGGAGCTGGCTTAAAAAGCTCCGGCCTGAGGGCTTTGAGTAAACGGTACAACCCCGATGAGCACGCGGCAAGTGGCATGGTACTGAGATTATCCACACGCAAAACAATGAGCTTGATTACCTCTGTGGGGAGCGAATTCCAGCCACTCTTTTGGCAGACGCTGCTCAGTTCTGCCATTGTTAGTGCTTGGGTTTCGGACGAGGGGGGGAGGCGCCTTAGCGGGGATGGAAGATTGGACGAGGGGGGAGGCGCCTTAGCGGGGATGGAAGAGTGGACAAAGATGGAGAAGCGAATATGTGCTGCGGGAAGTGGACAGGTGATGATGACTACAGCACGCCGCTTGACTTACGAGACACATACCAGCAGCGTAGGGTCATATCAAAGTCAGACAACTTGCTTGAGTGATCACAGTACTGGTACTCCCTACAGTACCTACTACTATGCCCTAACTTGCTTGAGTAGAGTAGTAGTGGAGTAGGACTCTGCTCTACTACTAGCACTGGAGGAGTAGTATACTCTAATCTAAAATAGTTACAAACTTCAATGCCCGAGCATGGAACAACTACGAACCGCCATCGGTGCTAACTCCAATCCCCAGCAAACGTTCGCTGGGAGACATGGCAGTTGCAAACACCCGTGACGCAGTTACAGTACATGTGTAAGGGTGGCGGTTTTGTCAAATACTATGGCTTAAAAATAGGCCACCGTCTGATGGAAATCTGACAGTTACGTGGGATTCGCCAGGATTGAGCTCGTGCCGAACAATCGCCAGATATCATTACTAAAAAAAAGGTTAAAACACCCGGGGCTATAACTTGCACCGGCTGACCACTAACAATGATACTAACATAGTTGTAAAATGGTCAAAGGCCGTGTCTACGTGGTGTTTGGAATTATATGCAAAAAAATTAGCAAGATGCCCGTGCATTGCACGGAACATCAAGATGCATTTTTTTACAAAACACCTGTTGTGATTGACCCATGCAGGAGTAATCCCATGTGTAAAAACTAATGATATCTTGAGAATTTTATCAGAAAATGGTATGTCGACCATTTCATCGAAAAAATGATATGTCGCCCCCCCCCCCCCCCCCCCCCCCCCCCCCCCCCCCCCCCCCCCCCCCCCCCCCCCCCCCCCCCCCCCCCCCCCCCCCCCCCCCCCCCCCCCCCCCCCCCCCCCCCCCCCCCCCCCCCCCCCCCCCCCCCCCCCCCCCCCCCCCCCCCCCCCCCCCCCCCCCCCCCCCCCCCCCCCCCCCCCCCCCCCCCCCCCCCCCCCCCCCCCCCCCCCCCCCCCCCCCCCCCCCCCCCCCCCCCCCCCCCCCCCCCCCCCCCCCCCCCCCCCCCCCCCCCCCCCCCCCCCCCCCCCCCCCCCCCCCCCCCCCCCCCCCCCCCCCCCCCCCCCCCCCCCCCAGGTTTATCTCTTGCATTCTCCGCAACCAACACCTAGTGTACTGGTCCGGGCCGGATGCTCGCAGCGCGATGACCTGAGTTCGAATTCTGTCCTAAACTTTAGCCTTTTTTTAATATATACTTCTTTCGCTACTGTACTGGCAGTGGAACCCACAGAGTACTTAGAATACAAGATTAAGGATGGATTTGTTTCTTTTTAACTTTCTGTACGAATCTGTAGCCAGCCTTCAAGTCATGTACATTGTACTGACAGTGGAACCCATAGAGTACTTAGAATACAAGATTAAGGATGCAATTAACTTTTTATAGAGGGAGAATCACACACGCAATTAACGCAAATGGATTGGATGTGACTCTATTATTCTCCAACGGCAACCGGCTAATTTCCTCCCGCGGGCCGGAGTAGGTTTCTCTGTTTGCATGCGGGTTTAACGGAGGGGTTTGATGGAGGCGAGGAGGCGTGTTCAGCCGGGCGTGCCGTGGACGGCGCAGTACTATTCGATTTGACAACTACAACTAGTATATTATAAAAAACAAAGAAGAGTAGTAGAGATAGAGATAAGAATAGAGACTAGGGAGGAGCACCATCTACTGCTTCGTGGGCTACTCCTGCGCTCCATTCGGCGGCCGCAACGTCCCCTACAGCCACTCCCTCCTGCGCTCCATTCGGCGGGCGCTGTTGAAATTTGGGGAGCGCACTCTTGCGACTGCTAGCAGTGACGACTTCACCGACGACGACTTCTTCCCTGACATCGGCAACCTCTTCCTCAACGACATGGGCGACAACCTCAACGCCAATGGTGCTGCTCCCGTTGCACCGTATGTGTTTCTGTCCTTCCTGTTCGAAATCGTGGTAGAATTCATGTTTCTAGTCTGTGTCCTAGATTCGATCTGTTCATCTACTATGCTAGTCCGCATGATTAGTTATTCTCTGTTATAGCCGTCATGATTTATTTTGTGCTTATTCGGACTAAATCTCGTAGTAACTTGCTCATATATTCAACTGGCGGAACGTCCCCTACAGCCACTCCCATTTCATGGACGGCCTGGTCGATGCCTCCAAGGAGCACTTCGTCTACTGCTATGAGTGCCCGATGCCGTTTTGGGGCTCACCGGCGGACATCGTGCATCACCTCACGCAGGCGTGCGGCGATCACTACTGGCCCTTGGCGAAGAACATCAAGTACGAGACGTGCTACCCGTTCACCGTGCCGGAGTCGCTGGAGGATCACCGCCGCCTGCTAGTCTCGAAGGAGGACGGCAGCGTCTTCCTCTAGATCGTGGGCACCGGCGAGGCCCGCGCAGGCCGCCGCCCCGCCTCTGTAGCGTGCATCAGGGGGGACGCCGCTGATGCTGACACTGACACGAGGCAGATGTACGGGTGCGTGCTCACTATTACTACCCCTCGGAGGTACGTGGGCGGCGACACTGGCTACGTCAAGCTGACTTGGACTCTGCCGAGCTGGGACCTTCCTGCCGATGTGGACATGGAAGACGCACGGTATTATTTGACCCCCAACAATGTGCACGGGGACTCCAAGGAGGTTCACCTGGACATCTGCATTACCAAGTTAAATGTTGATCATTAGTCTTCGCTCAATGTAATCCGCTGTCTAAGCATGTGGAGACTTCCATGCATGATCTTGCTCTATTGGAGTATCGCGCATGAATAAAAGTGTATCCATTTATGGTTTAGTCTAGAATCTTCCATGTATGAATTTTTACTACAGTACTACTGAAAGACTTATGATGAACCATTTCTTACATATCCTCTGCCCCCTTCCAAGTCATCCTGATTTAATCCCTCCGTCTAGGTGTATAACGGCATGGTTAATACTTAAATAGTATAGCCAACTATTGACTATAAGAAAGTGCCATGTCATCTGTAGCCAACATGTATAACAATGGATACTCAAAAACTATTTCTTGAAGATCATTTCTTGCAAAGCACAATAAGAGTTATTTCTTCACAAGTTTTGGATGCAGGTTGAATAGTTGAACGCTTTTGTTTGCAAAAGATACTTTTTTATCTATTTCACCTGGATGTTTGTGAGCTCTAGAGATGAAATAATATCCGAAGAAACCTATCGATACCCGTTACACATGAGATGAACCCCACATCCTTTGTCAAAATAAACAACTCCCCGATCAATGCATTTCACTCTTCCGTGCAACGCACGGGCACCTTACTATAGATTAGTATGACCAAAAATTGAACTAACATTATATATAGTACGATAAATGATGATGCATGTCACGTAAAATTATATCATTGAAAACTATGTTCAAATACGAATCCAACGATATTGTTTTTGTTGACATGCACTAACATTTTGTCAGTTAAATCTTCAGTCAAATTCAATGGGGGATAAACCACGACCGATGTAGTACTAGTGTAGACGGCGGCGCTGCACGGGAGTCTCACCCCACTCGTGGTGCGGCAGTAAAGCCGTCATATCACAAAACCCAACCACTCCCAGTAATAAGTGGCCTGGTAAAATAAACGGACAAGCAACCATCACATCCCTCCGTCTTTTTTGCATTTCATCTCTTTGCATTTACTTTCTCCGATTCATCTCGCACACTCGATCCCTAGCTACTACTCCTAGTATCCCTAGCTACTACTCCTCGGGCCAGTTCTTTTGGCGGCTTCCCCAGCTTTTCCCATAAGACTAGTCATAGTGGAGAGTAACATTAAGGTGCCTCACTCATTTATTTGGGCTTCTAAACTACTACTAGTAGTACCTCCGTCCTGGTTTATTCGTCACCATTGTAATTTGTGCTAAATTTTGACCAAAGATTTAACTGATAAAATGTTAGTGCATGTGACATGCACTAACATTTCATTAGTTAAATTTATGATCAAAATTTGACACAGATTACAATGGGGACCAATAAACCAGGACGGAGGTAGTAGTTATGGGATTACTAATCTAGAAGCTTAAAAGAACTGGCCCCTGGTACTCCTACTAGTAGTAGTACTCAAGTTGGAATTCCAATTGCACGGCACAACTTGTTAGGCAAAAAATTCGATACAGGGTGTAGGAAGCGGTTTGGGAATTTGCATGCCTTTCCGACCAGTGAGATACTCCGTACAAAGTACGACAGAGAAATAACCACAGAGAAGGAAGCTAAAAGTAAACAATCAAACGAGCATTTTTGCATTTGTTTTGCATTGAATCGTTTCACAAGCTTGACTAGTGCTGTTTTTCTACTTTTACAAAAAAACCGCATCATAATGTTAAAACGTGCATTTGCACGTACATAAGTAATAGTAGTACTCCCTCCGTCCAGGTGTATAAGCCTTCCCTCCTTCTTGGTCACGGTGCACAACCAAAGATGACTTATTGACCTGGACGGAGGGAGTAGCACAGTCTGCAAGCATATATAGAGAGAGACGTGTAGTGCGATAGTATATAGTAAAGTTTGTGCTATATGCATGTACTTACAAAATGCATACGAATACACTAGGTTTCCAAACTTTCCCTTTTACATACTTAATTAAGGACGCTAATAATTCCTGAATGTTCGGGATTTATCATTTGCGTCCCAAAACTAATGAGATCGCCTTACGAAACAAAAATTATACTCCTACTAAAAGCCACGGCACTCGCAGGAGCGCTTGAGGCATGCCACGAGTGCCCTGGTGCGCGGCCGTTTCCCAGCGCGCCGACACAACACCTCTTCCTCAGCCTCGCAACTCGCGAGGTGCTGATTAGCGGCTTGCAGGCAGGCGAGCGCGATCTCACGGGTGTGGTGATCCGGCGCCAACATGTACTCCTTCTCGCTGGAAGTGTGCACCCGGTCCACGTACCGCCAAGCGTAGATGAGGCGCTTGGGCCCGACTGCACTCAGGGCTTTGGCACGGGCGTCCTCCGCCACCCTCACGGCCCTCGCACGAGCCTTCTGCCAAAGAGCCAATTGCCTGACTCTCTCGGACGCGACATAGGCCTGCCAGGCAGCTTGTCCCGCGGTGCGCTTCTCTTCCACGGCCTTCTTCTCCGCCTCTATTTTGGCGCGCTCTGCTGGAGGCAAAGCCTCCCACAAGGCGACATCCATTTCTTTCCAAAGCTCCTCAAGGCTGGGGGGGCTCGGCGGGTGGCGCGGCGTTCTCCTTGTAGCGGGGAGCCGATGCGTCCTCCGACGCGCGTGCTGGCGAGATTGGGAACGCCGACGCGTCCACCTCAACGCGTCGCGGCGAGGAGCGGAACGCCGATGCGTCCTCCTCGACTAGTGGCGGCGAGGAACGGAATGGCGACGCGTGACCGTCCGCGCGGTGCAGCGAGGGGCACCTAGGGCTTGGGAGGGGCGATGCCATGGTGGTCGACATGAGAGGGAGGGGGAGGAGATAGCGATGAACGTGAGCGTTCTTCCGAATGTCGTGGGAGGCGCAGTATTTATAGCGAGCAATCGCACACCTACGTAAGATATGGACTGAGCTGCACTGACTTAACTGCAGGTCCTATTGCGTCACTGACATGTGGGCCAGACCCCTGTTGGGCCCATATGTCAGTGACCCAATGCACCTGCAGTTAAGTAACTGAAGCAGCGTCTCGGAAGATATGTTGTGTGATTAACGTACTCCCTCCTTTCCGGTTTATAAGGCTCAATTCAAAAATCTCACCAACCAAGGTAGATGGTGAGTGGTGGAACACTTTTTGTAGTTTGCAAAAGCACCCAATTAATGCTCTTGTTTTCCTCAAAAAAGTATGTTTACCAATGCATTAATTGCAATGCATGCATGCATAAATTACATGCATTGGTCAATTTTCTCTTAATACTTGCATGCAATGATTTAATGCACCTTGGAATCTGAACATGTGATGGGAAACAACCAAATTGAGCCTTATAAAATGGAAAAGCTAAAATTTTGAGATAAGCCCTATAAACCGGAAAGGAGGGAGTAACAGCTACGTGGGCATATTTGTTGGAGTAAATTACGGGGGAGGGAAGGGGTGGAAATATTGCTGGTCACAACGGATTGGACGAGCGCGGGGGGAGGAGAGTCATGCATGCAGATTTTTTCCACATGGGGTGGAGTGGTGGGACCGCCGGAGGGAGAAGGAGAGTCTGGCAGGCATATTGTTTGCACACATGGAGAGGAAAAGATTTGGAGACGAATGGGCTTCCTGCAGGTATGGGGAACGGTGCATAATAAGTCTCATCTTGCATGCCAGGCTAGGTATAGTCTCAAGTCATTAAAAACATACACTCCCCACACATGTTCATATTTCAAGGTGCACTAAATTATTGCATGCGATGATTAAGGCTGGCGATAATGGTGGTATCTTAGCTGGTATCAAGCACATGGGAATAGCAAACAAGCTGATGTGGCAAAGAATTAAAGAAGAGAGGGGGGTTAGAGTAACTAGTGTTCATGCACGCATTGGTAAACACATTTTTTTGTGAAGAACGACAGCATTAGTTGAGTACTTTTGTAGACTACAAAAACTATTCCACCGCCTCTATCTTGCTAAGAGTAGGTGAAATTTTTGAATTGAGCCCTTTAAACTAGAAGGGAGGTAGTAGTACTCTAATAGCTAACCTTGGCCCTGTTTGGATCCATGTGTTAGAGTTAGTTTGGGTTAGTTTGAACTCAACTAACCCAAAAATATCCAAACAGGAGGGTTAGTTTGGGTTAGATGCATCTAACACATTCAAAAAATCTAACCCACCCAAGAGGTGCTTATTTGGGTTAGTTCTTCTCGGGACACTAAAAAACACATTTTTCTCTCGCTCTCCCCGCAGCAGATCCCTCCCCACTTCCTCGAAGCTTCTCGTCCTCTCCCTCCCTCCCTCCCTCTTGCACCGCCCATGAAAGCACCTCGCCGTATCCGCGCTCCATCTAACCCTGTCATCCAAACACCTCTTTCGCTAGAGTTACTTCAGGGTTAGTTCAGGATTAGAATCTTTAACTCATCTAACTAATCTAATTGTAGTTCTTATACTCATTATAATCAATATTGTAGATATTAATATTTTTAGTATAAATTTGGTCAAACACTTTGCAAACGGTTGACGGAAGTAAAAAGGACCAGAGGGAGTATCATGCATGCGGAGTAGGCAAAAAAAATTGCTCATTTATAGCCGGTCAAAGTCTCAAAGGGCGCGACCGCGCGAGGGAGGCGAAGGTCGTGGGAGGCGCGACGGTTGACAGAATTAAGTGAAGTTACCCACGCGCCGGCATGGCGTGCGAACAGGTAGAAGCTATACCGTCAGGCCTACGATATGGGTCTAGTAGACATGACATCTAGTGCCCCCCCCCCCCGTTCTCGAGAACTCTTTGGGGGCTTGCAGCCGTTTATCCACCGGGCAAGCCAGTAACCCCACGCCGTTCGCACGCCCTACTCATCCCCGTCTTCTACTAGTACAGTACCTTACAACAGTTCGCTCCCAGTCGTCCCGTCCTTTCACATTACACCAATTCAACTTCTCCTAACCCTCCTCCAAAATCCATGGCCTCCCAAATCTCCATGGTCGCCATTGAGTACCAGGTTAGAGCCATCACCGGCGATGAGTTCATCGTCATCTACACACGTGGATCTGCGACGGTGAAAGCATGCCTTGCACGCTTCCTACGCATGTTCAACAGTTCAACGGATGAGTGGGTCACTGGGCTAGATGTTGAGTACACTACAGTCCTGCAAAGAGAGAAGATTCTAAAGGAGGCAAAGAAGATGAAGCCCGCCGTGATCTAGGCTCGCGTACATAATGTGTGCTTGGTCTACCACATATGCCATGCCGATGTTGAGTGCCAGGATTTTAAGAACTTCCTCAAGGATGAAAGAGTGAAATTCGCTACTGTAGACTTTAGGAATGACAGGGGTGTCTTGGGTCGGATAGGCCTTGTTGTAGGCCAGCCCTTCGATCTCCAGAAGGCAAGCCTGGTATCCTCTTCTCAGCCTTCAATGCTGACCCTGGCAGCAGCCATGATTGATCCTTCGTACGCTAAA